>BGPR01006818.1:0-76550 GCA_013235015.1 Araneus ventricosus | reverse complement strand
TTTGGCGACTTGGCGACAAAGTTGGCGACTTTGGCGACAAGTGGAATTCTCTAGAAGGACCTCGAAATTTCAAGCTATTTCTACTGTTTTCATGAACTTTCTAGAGACTACGTCACTTCCTCCGTATTGAAGTCACTTCCTGTTGAAAAGTATAAAGGCAAGCTCTCAAGCCAAGAAGAGTTAGTTGGAATTTGACCTGCAAGCAAGCTGGTGAGTTAACAAGAAACCTTTGAGCATTGTGTTGAGATTTATTGGTAGTCTCTGTTGTGAATTTTTACTAGTGCTGTGTTAATACTTGTGCTACGTTTCTTTGCTTGAGAATATTTGTAAAATAAAGAGCTTTATTTTTGTAATCCTGCTTATTGGACTGCATTTACATACACCCACAAGTTGATTTTGTCACAATATGCATGCCCGCTGGAAGGTTAAGGGTCATTATGACATGATTGATTATCAGAGTATTATTATTGACTAATTAATTTTTATTATTTGCAACTGTCATATATCTATGACATTTGCTGCAATTCTGCTTTGCAGTTGGTCCAGCTGTACTCATTTAATATACATTTTTAAAAAGACAGTACATATGGAATTTATGGATATCTAAAAAGTGAAGGCTTACAGAAATGCTTGAATTACAGTTTAAGATTTTAATTTCTTTCTTATTGATAAATAAAGGCTATAGCAAATGGGTAACGTTTCGTCAGTGATTTCTGTGTACACTAGGGTAATGCCACTCACCAAAAGTTTCTCATCACGTGACTGGTTAAACTAGATGATGGAAAATCATGAACTGTTTTAAATCGGCTTATAAATGTGCGTGATAGTGATGGAAAACTGTCAGCAGCAAAAATTCAATCTAATAGGGTGTGACTTTGATGGTGACGTAGTTCGCCTTCCATGATATCGAAATCCTGTCCAACAGGTTGTCTCAATTTGTCATGAGAAACTTTTGGAGAGTGGCATTACCCTAGTGTACACGGAAATCGCTGACAAAATGCTACCCGTCTGCAATGCCTTAATAAGCTTCAATAATCTATTTTAGTATTTTTATCTATTTTGATTACCAATTAATTTTAATTTCTAAAAATTATTTAGTTTTTTAATGATAAGTTTGTACAAAAAGGGAAGGGGACAAAATTATGATGTCTGCATTGTGATTTATACACTTGGTTTAAATGCACACAAAGTCTTTTTTTTCCCCTTTCCCCTCAAAAAAAGTTTTACCCGATTCTCAGAAAAAATTCTACTTTTCTTGTGTTAAACATAATTTGCCACTAATAGAAAGCAAATATTTCAAAGCTTGGAATTCAGAATGAAAAATAAATTTTGAAAGAAAATTTTCAGTATAGAAGCTGAACAGTGATTTTCATGCATATGTGGGCTGAAATTATAGTCATCTGGTCTCAAACTGAATAAATAAAGGCAACTAGAAACCAGAAAATATTAATTTTTACACTTTTGTTAAATTTCTGTTCTAGGGCAAATTGTCAATAAAATTCATAACATCACAGAACATACATTTCTATTCATAATCATAACAAAGATAACAAAAGCTGTATTCATTTTCACGTTCTAATACTAATAAACAAGAATAGTAATACTAATCAAATAGATTTATATTTTTGATAAATTTTTACATTTTGTATCTGCTCTATATACAGTTATAAAGCAACTACAATAGAAAAAAATAAAGAGAAAAGAGAAACTAACTACATAGTTCCTCTTTAAAAATAAGTTTAAAGTTATAATAAATAACATCAATTATTTGATTATCTTTCCCTTCATGTTTTAAATTTCTCTGGATAACATAAATTAAAATAAATGTCAATTTCTTACCTGCAGGAGGATTATCAAGGTAACTTTGAAGTTGTTCTTTGCTTGGTGCTATTTTGGGAACAACATTCACAACTCCCAAATTAACAATTTGAGGTTTAACTGTAGGTTGTTCTAAATAACCACAGATTTCTGCAGGTGGAATTCTTCTAGTTAAACCAGTTTGCAATCTCTCCAATAAATAAAAGACAACTTCTGTTCTGAAATACAAAAGAAATAGTGAGTTTTTCAAGCTTTGCCTGCATTATTTCAAACACAGTAGAAACATTTCATAATATTCATGAAGGATTTTATAATGTTCATCAACTGAATATTAATGGAAAACAAAATAGCTATAAAACTTAAAATTAGATTATAAAATAACAGCATCACATTATTTTCTACATAGTAATGCAAGCAATTTTTGGCTAACATGAATTCCAAAAAATATAAACTGAGGAGTTAAATTACTGATACCAACTTGGAATTGCGCCTTTAATTAAAAACTATTAATTAGAAAATATTCATAGAGTAGCTTTCTCACGAAAAGCACAAAACCAATTATCATAATTTTTTTTCTTAATTTTTCTTATTCGTACTTTTCCTTTATATGCACACCACACATTTTTACCAAATTGATGTGCAGTAACATTTCAGCTCGTAATTTGCCACACTTGAGATGACAGTTAAAAAATTTGATTATAAAGTAACAACATCGTATTATTTTCTGCACAATAATAAGATAACTATCATAAGGAAAGAAGAGGAGGCAAAATAACAAAGCAGCTCTGCAAGAAAATTCGCCAAGACAAAAAAGGCACCAAGTGGTGCATATATGTTGGAAAAAAATAGTACCTTATTAAACCAGCGGGAGTGTTCTCCCCTAAACTTTCTCGTATACTTCCCCAAAACGTGCCGTTTCCCCTTCCCCCGCGTGGCTAAAAAAATTCAAACCTATTGTTACCCAGAATCCAATGACTATCAGAAGGTTTTTCAATATAGTGATTGAAAAATATCTAGGTAAAGAATCAAATTCAAAGAGATGCGTAACGATTTTCCGCTCTTACAGGCTCAAGGACAACTGACGTAATTCGCTACTCCGTAATGAAACTCCATTCCGTTCCTTTCGTGTGCACAGAAGATTGCTTCCAGTACACACGCATGTGGAGATTACTTTTGAAAAGAATCCATTAATTATACAGGCCAACAAACAGTCAACCCTTTGACGAATTTGCCTAAAACTTTATACAGACCTACATTTATGATAATAAAACTGTGTACAAAATTTTATCCATCTAGCTATTCAAGTTTTTGAGTTATAGTGTTCACATGACCGGGGACAGACAGACAGACTTCCCCTGGACGGATTTTGTCCAAAATTTCATAGAAACCTAAACATTATGTGTCAAGTTAACATACCAAATTTCATCCCTTTATCTCTAATAGTTTTCGAGTTATCGTGTTCACAGACACACATAATTCTAAAATTGTGTTTTTCGAACTCAGTGAGGTCTAAAACATGGAGATTCGTCAAAATCTCGAGTTCAAATTTTTTGACGATTACAATACTTTCTCTTTGTATACGAGAAAGTAATGAAGATCTAAATATTATTTAGCAATGGATTCTGAAACCCTCCACGCTTTTGCACTGGGCAGAGTTACTTTCATCAAAATAGGGGGGAAAAGAAGAATGAAAGGGTGATGGTTACATTTTACTCAGCGTGATCTAACAAAGAACTCGCGAAATGTGCTCAAATGATTCATTGCCCGACACCCCTTTCCGGTGTAAAATCATCCAAAAGTGGTAGTCTTGGAATCCGTTGCTGAACAGTAATAGTATTGCTCATTATGGTATATAATATTAAATTTTTCTTATTTGCAAAAATACATTTATGGCTCTTAAATATATTTTTTAATTGTTGTAAAAGACTGATTTGGTTCTTCTGTTTCAAAATTTTGTTGAATCCTGAGCTAGTTCAATATGTTAACATCGAAAGAAAGACAAATTCATTAATGTCACTCCACAGGGCAATGCTAATTTATATTTATGAGGCAGTATGATGATAATAATTAAGAAAGTGAATTTTACACCAGAATAAAAATAAAATCCCACATGCATTTATAAAAGTAATAATAAATATAAAAACTAATAACAATAAATACCGGTCTTCAGTCAATGCCTTTATGCCATCAATAGTTACTGAAATGGTAGGTTTGCTTCCAAAACATTTGTGAAGTGTATCAATAAGTTGCTGCTGTTGAGAGACAATTTCTTGATCCTTCTTGTTAAATACAATTCCAACAAGACAATCTTCAGATTTAGCAGAAGGTAAACAACTGTAACCCACAGCCTAAAATTTAAAAATAGACGTCCATTAAAATTATATGATATTTATGAAGTTTAATGTAGTGGTGTCTCATCAACTCAAAAATGAGCAGTAGTGCAAAAGATAGGATGTTAAATTTCGCCATCTTAACAATAATAAACGAGGAGAAAATTATGTCAATGCATGAGTTATGAAGGTAAATAAACCTTGCTTGATTTATGATCTATGCAACTTACAACTATCCACACTTAAGACCACAAAAAATAAAATTCAAATCTTAAAGTGTAATTTCAAGTTTATTTTTGTTCGCAGTACAATAGAGTCTCGATAATTCGAAGTGGACGGAACTGGGCCTACCTCGAACTATCGAAAACTCGAATTACCAAAATCATAAAATTTAATAAATAAATAAATGGAAATAAAAGCAATTTTTAAATTTCAGTGTAGTATATTTAAGTGAAAAATGTACTTGCATATTATTACATTACTGCCAATAGCAACAGGTTAATTATATCTTAAAATAATTGTCAATCGTTTTTTGTTGAAACACATTGCTCCTATATATCGATTTTATATATATCCCGTTTTCTTTATATCCTAAAATAATTGTCAATTGTTTTTTTGTTTAAACACATTGCTCCTATATATCGATTTTATATATATCCCGTTTTCTTTGGGAGGGGGCATTTCTGCAGGTGGCTTCGGGGTGCACAGTGGACATATGACCCATCGAACAATAATAAAAACCAGATGCAGTAATTCTTTCACGTGTTGTGTATGCGTTGGTCATTATTTGGGAGCTAAACTGATTTTTTTTCACTAATTTGGATTTATAGAAAACTCGAACAATCAAGACTCGAATTATCGATACTCTACTGTACCTACAATAGAGTACACATGTATAATAGTTATATGCACAGATAGCATTTTTGCATTTTAGGTACAACTTTGATAGCACGTTTCATTGAAAATGGTCTTGAAAACTATAAATTCGATTTATGACCAACCTTCACACTGTGCAGGAGCATTAGGCTAAAATTATACTCTAAAATACAAGTATTTTCCCATCAGTAATGCAACTATAATTGTTTGAATAACTGATTTATAATCCAAGGAAAAAGTTTAACAATGCATTATAAATAAATAGTGTCCTTTTCACCTGAATATTACAATAAAATGATAAAAAATAATGCCAAGAAGAGAAGTTCAACATAAGGGAAAAAGAAAAATAAATTAAAGAGATTGGATTCAATAGATAAGTGACAATGTCTAATCTTCCCTATAATAAGAAATGAGCTGTTGAACTCTGAAGCACAAAGGGAAACAGAAACACCTCTTTCCTATACATCTCTGAATTTGTCGTGCACACAAAGCAATTTTGAGCATCAACTTCTGCTATTTTGAGATGCAGAATAAATCAGCTCAAACCTATTTTTGCCTTCATTTGAGATCTTGTGGAACAATAGGTTTTCACAAACAAATTGCAATTAAAGGAAGTGATTAATAAATGGTTAACATGTTTAATAACATAAGGCGATTGAAATATCTTGAAAGAAAAATCAGTAAATGAAAATAGCAAAAATATTTTGAAATCATTACAGGGTGTGCTGTAAGTCTACAGCCTCAATGGATAAACCACAACTGGTCTAATCTAAATTATTTTTATGTAAATGCAATGAATCGGTTATTACAGGGTGAAAATTATTGAGCTATATGAAAAAAAACCTTGATAAATTTGAACCGTTGGCGAGATTCAGTTAAAAACTTGGCAGTTGAATGCAGGGCATGTTGGGAATTTTTTTTAGCATGCACACTCTTATTGTTGTTCATTTTTCATTGAAAATGTCAAAATACAGCGTTTCTGAGCGTATATCAATCATCAAGGCCTACTATTCGAGCAATAACAGCCGGATTGTGCCTCAAAGGAAGAGTACATGCTGAACACGACTTGTCCAAGTTTTATAACAATCAAAAATGTGATTGAAAAGTTCTAGAGAACTGGTAGTGTCAATGTCTCGACACTTCAACGATTTTTGCAGAATTTTGCTCTTCGTCTGGGCCACATAATAGCCATTGATGGCAAGCATATCGAACATGTCATAAACTAAATCTGAATACCTGTAGTTACTTTTAAAATTTGAATAAAAATTTTGAACTCGGTTAGTTTTTGAAAATTTTATTTTTTATTTCATATAGCTCAATAATTATCACCCTGCATTAATATTAACCAGATTTTTAAGCTGTTATTATCAATATTAACTGGATTTGTAAGCACTTAGTATTAATAATAACCAATGAATCACATTGACTGCAATATAACCAAGCAGTAATACCTTGAAACAACAGAAAGGATTTTCTGGTGTTAATTCCACAGGTGGAGCATTGGGATGATAATATCCTTTTCCTGTTCCCCAAGAAGCTTGAACTTGATTCCACTTGGCAATTATAGCATCTCTCTCATCTCCATAAAGCATTGGAAAAGTTAAAGACGTTACAAGACTTGTTACAGCATTATCGACAGCTGGATTTTGTTGCTGCATTCCACCTAAAAATATATTAACTTTTGAACAATGATTCTTTCATGGCTTAAGAACCAGAATTGTAATTTCATATAGTTCAAAAGAAAAAAATTACATATTCCTAAAATAGAAATGTCAAGGAAAATCAAATTCTGAACTTGATTAAGAGCAATAATCAATTATAAGTGTCACAACTTTGCTTCAGGACTCTCCAGTGAGGGTAAGTGATGTAGTACAATACGATGTACAATATAATGTAATATTATATTATACAATGTTGCACATTGTGCATATTATACAACACTGTATAGTACCGAATCTGTGTGCTACTGGGCAGTGGCGTAACTGCAACTTTTGCCACCCAGGGCGAACTTGCAGCCCTTTCTTTACAAGTCACATAGGACACAAACCTTAAAATAAAAATAAATCAATTCAAGGGGAAACCATTTTAAAGGCACCGTAATTTGTCGTTTGATGCCCTTGATATCTGGATATAGGTTGCGAAATTGCACGTCCACCATCAGTCTTTTTTTCACATATCAGCACTTTCCAACAAAAGGCAAAAATACCAATTAATTGCATTACTAATTTTTTTTGTGCACAACAATGATTAATGAGCACAGTGAAGCTAGTGCTGCTGCCCTTCTTAGTCATAAAACTGTTTCCCTGCATGTCTGATTCTATCACCCCTTTTGAAATGTCGCCCAGCGCGGACTGCCTCCCTTTAGCTATGCCACTATTACTGGCAACTTCCAACTTTCTGTGATTCTAGAATATGTCAGAGAAGAAGAAAGGTTTAAGTCATGGATTGATAAATGCGGAAATTATTCAAACCACTTTAAATAATGCTGTGCTTTTAATTCTCTAAATAGGTGTACTTTTTTTTATGATCATATGTATTTATTATATATTTTCTTGAAATTGTCATTCTTCAAGTCTCCTGCATTTCTTTGAAGTGGATACTTTAACCTCCATAATATTAAGCAATTTACTATTATTATTATTACAGTATCTAATAAAAGGACAAAACGCATTGAACTTACAATTCTTATCAACTTATTTCTACAAACTGAACTTATGATACAAATGTACATAAATAGTCAATTTAAAATACAAAATTTGCAATGAAATGCAAAACCTACAAAAAGTGCAATTTTCAGTAGTTTAAAAAATAGTTTGTAGAAAATAGATGAATTGATGCTTGCAGTTTACATAATGAGTGGTAATCTGCAGAAAAGTTTTGAAGTATATAATTCCAAACCTGCATAATAGTATTAAAGTTAAAGCCTTGATGAAGAAGGCAAAATGTTTTCACAAACATCAGAGCAATCTTACTGATATTACAAACCCCCAATTAGCAATAACACGGAAAAATTAGTAGCCACTCAAGAACCCAAATGCTCATCTGATAACATTTAAAAAAAAATTAAAGATGTTAAATTGAATTTCAGAATATGTTGTTGAATCTTTGTAATCCAAATAGTTTTTTTAACCACTTTGGAGATAGAATAAGGACCTGGCTTGGATGTTTGAAGGATTAAAATTACTTAATCAAAATTCAAGTTGTTTGTATTGAAAATGAAAAAAAAAAAAAAAAAGTGAAGAATGGGTGTATACGCTACAAATTCAATGTCACCCTTAATGTCGTTTTTTTCTTTTTTTATTTGGTTGAACTCTGGGTGAGAGTTAAAACTATGCAAAGAACTTTACACAGTCAGCAATGTAAAGTACTAATCACTGCTATATTATTAACAAATGCAGTGGAATGACAATCACCAATAAGCAACACAATGTAGCATTTTATGTGTCAATAAAATAAAATGAAAGACTGAAAAAATCATAGTACTCATCATAAAGCAACTGTTATGCAATAAAGTGTTCAAAATTTATTGGTTTTTAACAAATAATATTTTTACTAAAGCAAATTACTTGCTCACAGAATAACCAAATTTATATATTACCAGATGCCCAAAGGAAATCATTTACTACAAATAAAGGATGCAGTAAAAAAAAAAAAAGAACAAAACACATAGAACTTTTTAATTCATTTCCTTCAATTAGTAATCTAAAAATTCAGTCTTTTGGGATGTTTCCAAAGACTAAGTACTTTCAAGAATACAAAACACTGTTGATGAGTTGAGTCACAATAAGAGAAAGAAGCTTACAAACTAATAATAGGGAAAATATCTGTGGTTGAAAGTGTAAAAACTAGACTACAAAGTTTCATAAAGCTTTTTTTTCATTCACAAGATAATGAATGGGATGAAAAAGAATATAATAGTATCTGAAATGTTAGTGACAACTGAAGTTGACAGCTCACAGAAACATATGAGCAACCAAATTTGAGGCAAGACCATAATACATGTTTCTATATGTCTTAAAGTTATAGAAAAAGCTCCACAAACAAAATAATTTTTCTCATCAAATATATGGATAATGGATGTTCAAAACTAAATTCTGCTCAAATATATGAACCACTTTTAAAGACACCAAGATGCTATCTTGGACTATATAACTGAGTATAACTTTCTTGTAACTTACTGTATAACTTTCCCAATATTGTCAACTCAAGTTGTCACTAACAATAGAAATATTTATTATAAAGTAGCTTATGAAACTAGGTCTTTACCTGCCATGTTAGCAGCAGGTTGCTGCATCCCCATGCCTGTTGAAAATAGGCCTCCACCACCACCAAATGTACTTGTTGGTTGACCTACAATTTTTTTTTTAAATAACATCATCAATTAAATAATTTTAATACCCTCAATTCAAAATCCAACACAGAAAACAATATAACATTCACATGCTATAAAAGATATCAGAGTTAACTAAACTGCTGATTACCTAAAGCTCCTGATAGCCATTTGATGACTTAGTACTACAGCAAAATACATGAAATATTTTGAGCATATACACATAAATCAACTATTTGATTTTGAATCAACTACAGTGAAACCTCTTCGAACGGCCACCCCTACGTAGTGACCACCCCTCTTAACGGCCATCTTCGTGGCACGGATTTTTCGGCCCATAGACCTAATGTTAAAATAACCCCTAGCAACGGCCATCTAGCCCCTCTGCACGGCCGCTGGGTGGGTTCGCCCATCCCATTTAACAAACGCATCGGTTAGAGATTTACTTTTTAAACTGAAAAACGAACTTGAAAAAATGGTTTTTTTCCCGAGAAGGGTAAAAATTTATAACTGTCACAAATTGTATCCTTTTTCCAAAAAATGTAAAATATTATTAAATAAAGTACTATTTTCTTTTTAGATAAGTCTCAAACTTCATTTTAAATAAGAAATATGTGTCATACTTGTTTATATTATGTATTATAGCAATTATCTTGTAATTGTAACGAAAACCCTTCAGAGTGGCCAATTTTTCTCGGAACGGAGGGGTGGCCGCTCAGAGAGGTTTCACTGTATTTGATTTTGAATCAACTATTTGATTTTCTTTCATTCTGAAATATAAATATTTACAAGTTACAACTTTAAAAAAATTATTCAAAATGCAAGCCATTTATAATATTAAAAAATATACAGGACCATAATTAACAAGACAGAAAATGACAAAATTCTGTAATGCAGCAATATTAAAATACTAGAAGTAATTCACAATTGTACCTGTAATATTTAAGGTCTGCTTTTTCTCAGTTTTTCAAGTGCCTTTGATTATTTTAAGACATAGGGGAAACAGGGGTACAATGGACTACTTTTGTAAATCTTGAATGTTTGCTCTCAAAGTACTGACTTTATGTGTTTGAAAATATGCATAAATGTTATCTACATATCCAGGTTTATATTACACTCCCTCTAAATCTATAATTATGCATACTTTTTTTAATATATATGTTAAAGCAACAACGTGGACCATTGTATCCCAAGGCTGGAGTACAATGGTCCGCAGCATGGGGTACTATGGACCACCAGTAAATTTTTTAAAATATATTAGTATAGTACATTTTTTAATAGCACAAAACATAGAATACATCATATTTGTTTATTCATGGCTTCAGTGCATACATATAATGTGAGATTAATGAATATTAAACTTGGCAAATTGCACACCAAAAGATTTTTGTCTCACTCACTAAAAGTCTTCTTTTGTTGTGTGTGAAAATGTAGGTCCTGAAAGACTCATTATAATTTCTTGAACATTTACTAGAGACTCATCTACAATGTAGGGGGGAAATGAACACGTTTTGGTTAGATTTTTGCTACATAAATCTCAAAAGAACATAATCCTCATCTTTTTTTTTCCCCTGTTAAACCAATAAAATGGACCACTGTCTTTTTTGTCATAAATTTGACTAAAATGGAATTGCCACCTTTTATTTCACTACCAAAATTATCATTATACTGTGAAATAATTCCCTCATTATTGTATTCTGTATTACTATAAACAAAATCTAAAGTTATCAATGAAAACTTAAGTTAAGCATATCTTTAGTAATAACAGAATTAGGCTAAATTAATATATTACTGATAAAATAATAATTTAATACTTTACATCATCTATAGAAATGTTCTTGTGTGACAATACTATATTTCATTCAACACTTAATTTATGTATAATATCTACAGATACAAACTAATAGGTATATTAATTTTATAAAAAAAATCCTACTATTTCATTTAATTTTAACTTAATATAACTGTACTTTCTTAAAAATTTAAAATGTAAAGAATCTTTGTAAAATGAAAAGAAAAATCTCAAACAAATAAATAACTTTGTTTACTATTCTTTGGTGTTTAATTTGAGATAATTTTGGAATTTGTAAATATAATACATAGAATACACTTAAAATATGTAGATGACATGATTCAATGGTTAATTTGCTCACAAAAAATAAAACAATTTGCTAATCCTTAAATAATGTCTAACTTGATTTAAGGATTTTAAAAGTATTTGGAATACAGAACTGTTGGTCCATTGTACCCCAGTTTTGGTGGTCCATTGTACCCGATGAAGAACTTTGACAACAAATTTATAAAAAAAATTTTAGCTGCATTAAATATAATAACATATTATTTTATCTTTTTATTTTGTAGAGCAATGTTTTCCAAACAAAATTCTTTAATCCAGAAAAGAAAATATAATTGACTGAAAATATTTTCTTTTAGCTACCAGTCAAGAATAACAAGGTTTAATTGTCAGTTAGGCATATGGCTTTAAATTTTTTTCAGCACTACAAGCTTGCCATTTATGTGCCAAAATAAGACATTCAAAAACAGAAAGAAAAAAAAATAGGGGGTTGTCCATTGCACCCCTAGGTCCACTGTATCCCAGTCTCCATTACACAGTTAACAACGTCTGTATATTCCAGTGATAATCTTTCTACGCCTTAAAAAATACTATTTCATTTTCTTATAACCATAACCTAGCATATTCAGCAAATTCCACACATAATCCACAGTAAAAATATAGCTACCTAATCATTAATTACACATTTGCTCGCAAAAATGCATAAAGCATCAATTTCGTTCATCTTTAATTGAAGTAACCGTTTTCTACTCTTAGCATCTACAAAATATTATTAAAAGGTAACTTAAATGATGTCAACTAAAATTAGTTCAGTTAAAAGAAAAGCAACATATAACTATTATCATATAACATGATGTTTTAAAACTTTTTGTTTAATTATTTTTACAAATAAGGAAATTTCAGAATCAATTAGTATAATATAACTTGATATACTAATAATATAATTTAATTTCATCCATAAATGCATAAAATATTTCAATAATCCTTTTCTATTTGTTTTATTTTCTGTGAAGTCAGAAATTTTTTTTTTTTCAGATGTTATTAAATTACCTTCAAAGATGAAAATTTTTTTCAAATGTATAGAAGTTCAAGAATGATAAAATTTCACTAAACATGTACAGTGTTCATACTTAATTAGTCTTTCAATAAAGATCAAAATTAATTAACATTTCAATGAATATAATTTAACATATCCAATTCCTTTTATTTACTTATTTTTAAGCAGGCAATTTAAATGCTTCCAGCCAGTCTTTATCTTCAAATACTGATGAATCGAATGTAAACACTCAAATTCAGAAGTACACTTCAATTGATGAAATTTTATTAAGCAACAAAAATGTTCAATATCTGACAAACCTTTCTTCCAGTTCCAGTACTCAAGTTGGCCAGCTTACCCTAAGATTCTAAGTAAATAGAAGCCAACTGAGTCACTTTTATTTTTCAAATGATACACTTTACTTGCAAGATGGGATTATTTCTTTCTCAAACACATAAAAGAGATTTCCCCTCCCTTCCATCATAAGTTTAAACTGTTTACTGATAAGAAACCATTTACAAGCATATATCTGCAACATCTTGCCAAAAGATTCTAAAAGCAAGATTTCTTTAAATATCTTGAACTTAGTTTTGGATAAATACTC
This sequence comes from Araneus ventricosus, assembly GCA_013235015.1. Lineage (NCBI taxonomy): Eukaryota > Metazoa > Arthropoda > Arachnida > Araneae > Araneidae > Araneus > Araneus ventricosus. The sequence continues at coordinate 63,482 of BGPR01006818.1, read as the reverse complement.
ATTTTAGTTCTTTGAAATGAGAATGTATTGACTGCATGCATAACATGACCATATGTCCCATTTTTAGGTAGCCTGTACTGTTGTCCCCAAGCACAGCATCAGGAAGCCAAAATGTCCCGTTTTCAGAAAGCGAGGAACTCAAGGTGACAATTTCAAAAACGGCGAGAATAATTTTAAAAAACCTGGTAATTTCTAGTAACACAGCAAGGAAGGGGCATGCAATGTACGTGTCGCCCATATTCAAGTAGGTCAAAGATAGCTGGCACTTATTTTGAACTACATGACACTGCAAAAATTATTGAATGAAACTATGGGAATTTTTTCAATTCAAAGTTGGTGGCTGGAATTATTAAACATTTTCACACTTATCATTTGAATCATGCGAACTTTTGTGTGATTATTGAACATACTTTGTCTGCCCAGAATTTTTCTCTTTTGTATTAGTTGTGGACAAGCAAAAAAAAAAAAAAAAACATTTGTAAACTGCAATTCTTACTGTAACATTAATTACCACAGTAAATTTTAAGAAATCCTGCCAAGAATTTCAACCTTTTTTAAAATCGATACCAAATATACTGAAGCAAAAATTTGTCCTTCAGAAAAATAAAATATCACATAAATTATTTATTTTCATGTATTCATTCATATTCTATTCATCTCTCTATATAAAAGATGAAAGTATGTGCGTGTGTTTGTTCTTTGGTTCTTTATGCACGTCCACACCGTTCGACTTACGAAGACCAAATTTGGCACAGTGATGGATTAGCATAAGAGAGAGCTAACACCGGAAAAATTATTTCAAAATTCGAATTAGATTTTTATTTATTTAATTAAATAACGAAAATTAAGTTATTTTTAGACATTTTTCACCAATAACTTCTGAAATACTTATGGTACGAAAATTACTTTTACATCACCTAAAAGAGCAAAAAATTATCTTTTTAATGATATCAATTTAATTGTTGTACAATTTTTTCTGTAACTGTAAATTAACGCTTTAAAATTCATTTTAAAGGCAATTTGTAACAATGTTTCTATTGCTATAAAATCAAATTTATTGTTTCATCGAAGATCATTTCATCATCCTTTCTTCACGTGTTTTTACCACTGTTAAAGCTACGAAAATATTGCTTTTTTTTTGGTCAAGGCAGTTCTTACTTCCGCTGTTATTTCATAGCATGCACTTAACTTCTGTTCTTACTTTGTAGCTTTTAATATACACTCAAATATCCAATGATGTTACAGTACAAGTATGTTTCTACATTGTAAAACTGTATTAGTTATTTAACTATATATTGTTTAAAATAAATGTTCTTTTTTAAAATTTCTCGCATTTTCATTCAAACCATACTGTTATAAGGTATTAAAAAGGCTATATTTGAATGTTTTAATTCAACAAGGAAAGATTCAAAAAAGATTTAAGTTTGTTGGGAAAAGTTCGTGACAATAATTTTAGGGAAAAAAAAAAAAAAAAACAGGAGGCCGGTATATGAAAAAATATGGATCCCGAGCAATGTCGGGTTTTCAGCTAGTTAATAAATAAAAACTGAAGAAATGCGCATTTCCTTGAATCTAATTACCTAAAAATTAGCAGATGTGGTCGCTTGGAGGGAAAAAATAAATAGTCACGTTACGCATGCACCATACCAAATATAACAATAACAGAGAAATTCTCAAACAAAAATCTTGCACAAATGTGTATGAAAATTTTGTAAAACAGAACATTATGAAAATTTAAACTTTATCATTTCCATAGTTATACCAGCAATAATATTAAAGCAAATTGCAGTAAAACTTCATTTAACTGACAGTTCCGTCATCGTCTAAAAGATGGATTTTTAGTAATACAAAGCATTTCTGTAAATTACTACTCTTATATTAAAGTTCATATGTCATTTTGTGAAATTAAATACAATATAATGTGTTACTAACTTTTAAAGGATTTTATTTTCATATACGTCCCAAGCCAGCAATGAAATCATGTTACTGGACATATGTATTAAGAGATTTCTGTTATCTGTCACAGCCCTGGTCTGGATGGCGATGGTTAATTGAAGTTTTACTGTATTTATTTATCTGAGTTAAAAGAGGTATGAATTCAGAAATATGAAAATTCTGACCAAACGAAAATCCAGATGTTGTTGTAGGGGCCAGAGAAGTGCCAAATCCACCAAAACCAAATGACGATGTAGTAGTTGTAGGCCCAAGTGATTGGAATGAAAAAGGGGTTGAAGTAGTCGTAGGAGCACCGAATGAAAATCCAGTTGACGCTGTGGTGGTAGTAGGGCCAAATCCACCAAAAGTAAATCCAGATGTACTGGCTGGTGCACTAGTATTACCAAATCCAAAAGCTACATCCATGAATTAAAAAAATAATTAGAAAATAGCAAATATTACATCATATAACACAGGACTCAAAATAAATAGTGTCAGTATAAATATAAATAAGCACATTAGTTTTTAAATTTTTTTAAAATTTAATTCTGAAATTCCTGAAAGGAAAAGCATATCTTGCTAGCAAGTGAATGCATAACATAAAGAAACATCACATTTTTTAAATCTATTTTTATAAATAAATATTCAGTAAGAAATAATATTCATAGACTATGCTCAGAATACATTAATAAAATTTAAACTTCAAATATCAAACAATAGTTTTTTTTTTTTAAATATGAAAATAGTCAAGAAAGGGAAATTACAACCAAAAAAATTTAACAATATGTTGTAAAAAATGCATTTATTTATTTATTGTAATAATTGTCACAATAGATAATTAAGTACGATCCACATTTAACATGTGTAATAGATTAGTATCTTTTAACATATAATCTAAAAAATAAATCCAACCAGGTACAAATAACATTTTGAAATAAAATAAATTATAAAACAAACTTTAACTAAACTAAAAAGTTATGAATTATTTTAGAGCTTCTAAGAAATGAACTTCCACATACAATATATATAAAGAATAAAACTACATTCACATGTTAAAAAAAAAAAAGACACTTTAAACTTTTAAGTAGCAGCTTTGTTATGTGAATAATATAGTTTCACAATTTAACAGGGAAGTTCACACACAGTAATTTACATCAGGCATACATTTATAATGTCTACAGTTATGATTTCTCACTTTACACAATTTCATTATCAGAAAAAAAACACGAATTTCATATTATTTAGTCTCCCAATTTCTCTCCCCAAACAAATTTTTAGTACAATTAAATGTGTTGTTTTTCAAATTTTAAATATCAGAAAGGTCATTATGCTTCTACTTTTATAATTTTTTTAAAATAAAAAATTCACATAAATTAACCCTATTGTTTAAAAGGATTGTACAAATTTAAATATTACATTGTAAACTGATTGATGATATGTTAAATTAATACTCTTCATATTTTAAAGCTGTATTGTGGTATTCCAAACAAACTTTTTTTTAAATGGACTGTAATCTTATTAAATAAATTTAGCTTGTACCAGGTTCTCACTCAAGGAAGTTGCAGAGCACTGTGATACACATATTAAAAAATAATGGAAAAAAAATTCTTAACTCAAAAATAAGAGCCTAAAATAAAAGTATTGCATTACCCTTCTATAACACAGAGGGAAAATGCAAGAAGGGATAAGTTAGATGTCACAACCCTTTTTTTGTAATAAGGAGAAGGATTGTTGATGTCCAACTTTTTGCAAACAGAAAACAGACATGGTTCCATTAGTCTCATCACTACACAGATTACATTATTCTAGGCAATTTAATCAAATTCCTTAAATTAATTCCCAATGTTTTCTGAACTTTTTTTAGTATAAGTTTAGCAAAACATTAGAATTAAGAAAATTATAACATTATAGATCTATGCAACTTTAATTCCCACTTTATGAAGCATATGAAAATCACAAACTTTATTTCATATTTTATGAAGCATATGAAAATCACAAAATCATTTTGTAAAAGCTTATAAATAACATAAATTACCTGTAATGTTTCTCTAAAAACATACAATTGTAGTTTTTTTTTAAATCTGTGTTTGTTTTAATAGTGCATATAATGTTAATACCTATTTCATTTTTTGATTTTGTAAATTGCTAATTTATTTCATTTCAACATAATTTCATAAATGTGTATCGCTATGGTGATTATGGGGCTTGGTGACATTTTTGGCGACCGAATATGACATCAAATGCTTGTTAGGGAATCGCAAAGTCTCGAGGCTCGGCAAAGCTTGGTTCTCGAGACACAGCAAATTTTCTAGAAAGTCCTGTGGTTCACCTGGCCAGAGCAGCTGTCCAATAACAGGCAAACAGCTGCTCTGAAGTTCATTTTAGAGTTGTTATCCAAAGCAGTGAAGCCTAGTGAATTGTGCAATCTTTTGTATAGTTTGTGCAATTGTGATTGAGTTATATAAGTGAATTTCTTCACACATTTGAATTTGTGACTATTGTGTGTCACTGTTGAACTTGTGCTCAGAAATTGGCTGTAAATTAAATTATTTAAATACAAGGAACCTGTGTCATCATTTGAGCCTCCTTTTCTAAGTGAAAGATGATACGTAAAGAAATAGTATTTTGTCTGTCACAGTCGGATGGATGAAAAGCATGGTTTAATTGCACATAAACATTTATAATTTTAAAACAAATATATCAAATTATTAAATGCACTAAAATATATAAATAAAAAGATACATACTGGAGGTAGTACCAAAAGCTGGTGCAGATGTTGTAGGATTACCAAATGAAGAGCCGAATGCCATATTTAGAATTTCTTTTGATTAGCAACTAAGAACACTAGGACAAGAAGAGAAATGCAGTAAGTAAATAAACATAAAAACAATTTAGAGGGAAAAAAATTACAAAGATTGCAAGATCATATAAAAAAGAAAAAAACTAATAAGGAATACAATCAATATAAACTATGAATTATAGTCTGAAATTAAATTTTATCACGAATTACAACCTACCAATTAACTGTTTGCTTTAAAACTTTATTTTATTAAAATTATGCAGCTTTAGGAATGTCAGACTAAATTCATTAGTCCAGAAACTTATAATAAAAGATAATTACACAGCTCTAAAGAACTGCTATTTCAAAAAAAAGAATATTATTTTTATTTGTAATGAAACTGCATTTGTCAACAATGTAGGCAACTTAAAGTTGAATTTTAAAAGAAATCACACAGAATGCATCAGTATTTGACCTTACAAAATGAATTAACCTTCTATATTCACACATATTTATAAAAGAGCTTCCTTATTAAATCTTTACACACAAATTTGAAATAAATATATTTTTTTAACTATTCAACTAATTATTTGATTTGTTCATCATAGGCAAATTTCTTATATTTGATTTTTAAAAAATACAACACAAAACATATCTTATTACATACACTAGCAATTGACACTTCCAGAAACATGAATATTATTTCAAAATAAAAGTAAATAAGATAAACCCAATTTTGTTATATAAGAAAGAGATTTTCCTAGAAAGTAATTTTGTAACTACAATAGGTACTTTAGTAGGAAATAAAACAGAATTTTAAAATAATTATAGGTCAGTTTTCCTCTTTCCCTAACAGGAGGTACTGATATTATACCAAAAGACTTACCTATTGTCGTGCTTACGAGTTAGTACAGATGTCTTATCAAGAAAGCATTACAATTTCATTCTTTTCAAGAAGAATGGTAATGTCAACAACAACTATTACAGAGTTTCACTCAATACAAAGTTTGTACGCACCTCCACATCTAATTTTGAATTGTCCTTTATAAAAATTAAAGTTAAATAATTTAATTTGACAGCAATTTGTGGAATGATTTGCCATTTTATATATTATGATGGAAAGCAATGGCAACAGCTCTTTTACAGAATTTCACTCAATATAAAGTATCTTTACATCTAATTTTGAATTGTCATTTCTTAAGAATTTGAGTTAAATAATTTAATTTAAAATTAAATTATACAGTGATTTACACTTGTTTAAATAAATATTGAAAACTTCTGATTTAAAACAGACATTGTACACCATTTCTTAGTGGCTTAATTTTACACAATAAAATTCAATTCACAGGTTCTCCATCATAGCATTTTAAAGCAAAATATTCATGAGGAGGTTGCTCCAGGTGATTTGGAGTGCACTGCTGCACACTGTTCCAATTTTCAGCCCATCCATTTAGGTGGGTCATTCAGAGAGGCTCCATGCAAACCACGCAATAGGTCACTCGGATCCCCCTAGGGCTGTTATGCCTACATCTCCTCCCTTTTCTCCGAGAGAACCTAGCTTTCCTTCCCCACGTCATATTTCAGTTTTATGGAAAATTGGACTAGATGAAATAAGCCACACTGTGCCGATTCCCAATGGATTTTCGCATTGAAGACAGGCACTCCAAATGTCGTGGAATAGTGTTCCCGTAAATGTCCAGCTTACAATCAGTCTGAAAAGGTATAATTTTGAGTAATTTAAAAACTCAGTTTCACATCTATTGTGCTGAATTCATGGAATATTTTGACTGCAAGAAAATGTTCAAAGAGATAACTCAGCATGATTTTATTGGGTCATTCCACGTCAAGCGATCCAGATAAAAAATAATTGGTTGCTTGGCCATTTTATAATCAAATTATTTTTTGTTTGTGGATTCCTACATGATTAGAGAGTCCAAGAAGACTAATTTTAAATTTCTATCTTTTTCCGAATTCTGATGGCAGCCATTTTTGTTTTACAAAACATGACGATTTTTGCATTTGTAGGGGTTTGCGTTAACTTATATTACTGAGAACTGGTGAACCCGAGATTGATGAAACAAAAACCAGTTTATTTAGGAAGAAACAGCCTTCATTATCTCCAGTACACATTTAAGGAAAATTGTATCCCAAATAACAAAAATCAATCTCAAAGTTTGACTTTAAAAATGACAATTTTTCAGTTTTCGAAGGCATATCATTCCCAAAAGGAATCTATTTTCCATATTACTTTCAGGGGGTTGTCTAGCTACCTTAATGTACAGTATTTACAAAAAAAAAAAAAAATCAATCCTGAAATTTGCTTCCTTTAAGAGTTACTGGCTTTCAAAATCTGAAATTTTTTTTAATAAAATCCAAATTTTGACACCTTATAATATTTGTTGGGACAAAGTTTAAAAATGTGAATTTTTTTTTAGATAAATCTTCTATAGTGTATCATACTGCTATAAAAATTTCATGCTTGAGATTTATCTACAAGTCAAGTTAAAGGACCTTAAAAATCCCACAAAAATAATTTTTTTGCAGAAAAATGATGGAGCATTAATTTGACTATGTATTATTTTTATCATTAATAAATTATAATATGATCTCGAGTAATACTCAAATTAATAAAAACTATCAAATTAATTCTTATAGCATTTATATTTCCAAATTAATGCACCATCTGATGCATTAATTTTACTACGCATTTATTCTGTGAAGTTATAATATTATATTATGTAATGTTTCTATCTATAAGATAACAATTTCTGAAAATGCAGTACGCATGTATTGTACAAGATGAGTCCCAGGGTCATCACTGGGTCAATCGACAAGTCACTATTCATCCATCTGTCTATTATTTGAAAAAAGATGGTCAAGTAAAAAGACAAAGTTTTTGCATCATTAGTGATACCTTGGAATACACTACAGCTACATTTGGTAAACCATATCAAAAGAAATCATCAACATATTAAAAAGCTCATTTATTTTTCTGATGGAGCTTCTGGTCAGTATACGAACAACAAAAAAGAATTCATTAATTTATGTCACCATCAGACAGATTTTAATTTGGATGAGTGGCATTTCTTTGCTTTGTGTCATGGTAAAAGCACCTGTGATGGTGTGGATGGTACCACAAAATGAAAGGCTACCGAAGCAAGTCTCCAGCGACCACACACTAACTAAATATTGAAACTAGCAGAAATATTGAATTTTGTCAAGAACAATTTAAAAGGAATCACCTTCACTTACATAAAAGATAAAGAAATGATTCAACATCACAACAGTAAACTTCTTGCCCGATTTGAAAACTCTGTGTCAATTACTGGTACAATGACTTTTCATTATTTTGTTCCTGTATCACAGAGTAACCTGAAGTGCTTCATTACTTGACAAGCTATGGAATATGAAATTCATTCCACTACAAAAACTGTACAAATTACACTTCACATAAGAAATTCTATCGCATGTGTATATAATGTTGGCTGGCAGAGGTGAATGACATTAATGATATAAATAGAGATGTGCTTGTAACATCTAATCATCCCGTTGGACCAAGGACAGTTTTTAAGAAGAAAAAAAAAAAAGGGAAGACCACACTTGGTTGCCCATGAATAATGTTTTAAGGAAACTAATTGCCTTAGAACTTACAACAACTACTGGAAGGATACATCACATTTCCCCAAAACTAAATGAAGAAATATCAAAACTTCTTAATGAATACAAATCAAGGTAGAACGATAAAAATGATGAACGAAAAAATGAAGTGTATAATATTTCAATACTTTTGTGATGTCTAAGTTGTAAATAATACATCAATACTTTTGTTAGAAGTTTTAAAGTGTTTTAACAATGGTACCCATAGTAAAAACTGTGTTATAAAAAAGTAAATAAAGAAGCCTCAATTATACTGTGGAAGTGACCATGAAACATATCCAAATTATTCAAGTTCATTAAACATTTAAAGTGTGCACAAGCTACTACATGTAAAAATGTAAGTAAATGTAATAGGCAATATTAGTTGATATCATTTCATAATTTATTAATGTCAAGAATAATATAATCAAATGAATGCTCCAACATTTTCTGCCAAAAATGTTTTTATGGGATTTTTAAGGTCCTCTAACTTGATTTGTAGGTAAATCTCACACACGAAATTTTTACAGCAGTATAATACAATATAGAGGGTTTATCTGTAAAAATTTCAGATTTTTAAACTTTGTCCCAACAAAGATATAAGGTATCAAAATTTAGATTTTTTTTTTTAAATCTTATGATTTTGAAAGCCCGTAACTCATAAAGGAAACAAATCTCAGGGTTGAAATTTGGTAAACCCGGAATTTAGGGTGCATACTAGTTTCTTGCCAATTCTCCTAGGCACGATTTTATTTGGCATCGCCAAATACTGTTTTGGACGCGCAGTGAGTTTTTCATAGGTCTACTCAGCATACAATGCCTGCGGCATCTCATAAGGAGAGATTGAGTATGCAATGCCTGCGATATCTCAAAAGGAGAGATTGAGCATACAATGCCGCAGGCATTGCAAGTGTGTACTGGGCAAATTTTTTTAACTTAAAAAAACATTATCAGCTTCGCTTTCAGCAAAGCGGTACTTTTTCATTGAGAAACGAAACACACAGGAGAAACACTGCTGAACAGAAAGGAATTCAAAATGTTCAAAAATTAGAAAAGTGTATTAAAAAATTCACATGCCTATTGCAGAACAACTTATGGGTCAGCTACTTGAAGTCGATGATATGCAGCAGGGGAACCAATGTTTCCAGAAAAAAGATTCTGTGTTCGAAATTTTGAAGCCATAATTAGCAACACAGAGAAGGAGAATCAGCAAATTCAATGAATGAAAATCTTCAGAAGCGAACTGAATGGTTGTGAAAAAAATCATTTGGTTAATGACCAAAACATTCAAAATTCTAGCCGAAGAATTCCAAACGAAGTATTATTCAAATTCGTACATTTAACTTGACCAATAAAATCAAATACAGCAGACCGGTGTCCAATCAAAATGAGGCAAAATTAACAGTGAGTGAAAGACATCGTTAAAATATACAATGCACATTCAAAACAAATGTTCTGGCACTCTATCTCTTCACGGCAAACTATTGGCAAGCTAAAGAGAAAAGAAGTAAGTATGCACTCTAAGCTCCGGGTTAACCTGAATTTTTTAATAAATACAGTACATTAAGGTAACTACATATCCACTCCAAAGTAATCTGGAGAATAGATTCCTTTTGGGAATGATACGCCTTAGAAAATTGAAAATTTGACATTTTTAAAGTCAAACTTTTAGGTCGATTTTTGCTATCTGGGATACAATTTTCCTTAAATTTGTACAAGAGATAATAAAGGCTGCTTCTTCCTGAATAAACTGTTTTTTGTTTCATAAACCTCAGGTTCACAAGTTCCGAGTAATATAAGTTAACGCAAACCCCTACAAACACAAAAATCAACACGTTTTGCAAAAAAAATATGGCTACCATCGGAATTCAGAAAAAGATAAAGCTAAGAACCATATTCTATTCTCATTCATTCACTCTTTTGTTACACTGGCAATTTCCAAAGTTTTTAATGGTATAGTTCCCTAACTGGACAACCTATACAACATTACTGGTTTTAATAATATCTTACAGAGTAGAAGCTCGTAGTTGAGAAGTAGTTTACTCCAGGCTTTATGTTCTAAAATGAGCTGCCAAAGGATTGCTATGCGATAATCAAACAGCAATTTTGCATGTAGAAATAACGCTTAATATTTGTACTCATCTGCAAATCAGGTATTGGTTTATGTGGAGTTTACAGTACCCACTTACTTCGTTCATCTTAGGATCACAAACTCTTTGCCACAAAGAACAGAGACGAAAAAACATATGTTTTGGATGCGTCTGGATCTTTTTAATGAGTGACAAGCGAGCATGCCCACAAATTCATAATTTCATCAGTGTTTTGCTTATCAGGCTATATTGCAACACGTTTCAATTGGATGTGATTGGTCAATAAATTCGAATTTGAATAAAACTTTGTTTGGAATTCTTCGGATTGAATATCGGTTCAGTACCGCGTATGTTATTCTGTGCATTTTGTTTCTCAATGAATAAGCAAAGCTACAAGTACTCTGCTATGCTGAAAGCCAAGCTGCTGATATTTTTAAGTTAAAAAATTTCCCGGTACACGTTTGAAATGCAGCAGGCATTGCGTGCGGAAATGCTAGTTTTCGGAATTTTTTTTAAAAAACCTAGATTCCTAACATTCAATGAAAAAGCAAAGTTACTAGTTACTTGCTATGCTGAAAGCAAAGCCACTGATGTTCTTTTAAGTTAAAAAAATTTGCCTGGTACACACTTGAAATGCAGCAGGCATTAAGTGCTCAATCTCTCGTTTTCAGGTGATGCATGCACAAGAGAGAAATATAAAGCACACTGCACATCCAAAACAGTATTTGGCGAAGGCACATCAAATTGTGCCAAGAAAAATTGGCGAGAAAAAGGTGGATACAGTAAACTCCCCATTTATCCAGACATTATATATTTTCTAGAGATGAGGAAATATGAATACTTCAATGAATTTACTTCAATTCCTGAAACAAATGTAAGGAAAATTAATTACTCAATACAGTTTCATTTCCTTATCTATTGTATTATTAAGTATATGCATGATTGTGCCAATTCAGAACAACAGCCATGAATACCAGATTTGGCGCCAAATCGCCAAAAAAATTCAAATTTAGCGACAGCGCCGTGTTCTTAAAGTCAAGCCCCAACGGTCTTAAAACATCTTTAAAAAGATCAAGTAAAGCCATTTTTTGATGGAATTCATATAAAGCAAATAACCACTTTTATACAAAGCAGGGCCATTCAGGTCATTTCATACTACACAGAAAAAAACCCATAATAACAAGTGCAACTACGAAATAGCAACATTTGATATCAAAATATCATGCAACATATATCTCAAACTAGGAGGAAATTCTGCTACCCAATAAATTAGCTCAATCAAATGAGGACTGTTTCAATTCTTTCTCTAAATTTAAGGTCCTGTTTCCTAAATTTTAGGAAAACCCTTATTATTAAATTATTAGTACTAAGTCGGCAAGCATGCCTAGTACCTATAAAAATTTAAAAAAAACAGCTTTAGCTGTCTAACATGAAGAACGAATATGACGTTTCTACAAATATATTTAAAAAAATTAAGCATCAATAACGATTTTAAAAAGTAACATAAACTGAAAAATAGAATAAGTATATTGTAAAAACTTTTTAAGATGTAAAAAAAAGTATGCGGTACCAATTTATATGTTTTTGCTTTAAAAAAGCTTACATTAGCTTCCCGGTTTTCCAAATATGTAAACAGAAACACTAAATCACTTCACTTTAGATATCATATAATTCTTCGTCTTTTCTTTATGAACTAAGTTTTCAAGATATGTCAGAGAACAACAAAATAAATCAAATCACGACGGAAGAAAATGAATTACGAAAATATCAACATAAAACTAAAAGCAAAAAGTTAGTAAAATCATTAACCATTATGCCTCAATGTAGGCAAATGCCTATTTACAGTCATAAACTGGGGAAATCTGGTTTGTTTCCAGGCACGAATGTTAACATCATGTAATGAATGTAAACATTGGGGTCTATTCTGGTACCCCCGGTTGGGTTGGGAGACGGCACTTTTTCCGGTCTGAACGCCCGGGAAAAATGACGGCTCCCAACCCACCGGGGGTTACCATAATAGACCCCATATCATCGGAAGTTGACGGGCCCTACGGAAATCCTACTTTAACGCAAGTAAACAAAACAGAAAACTCGCTCATAATTACGAAAATTTCAAACATTCCTTTTAAAACCAACCGCCTTAAAATATTAACTATAATAAAATTTCTAGATTATAACCTGTACAAAAATATGAATCTTTTTCTATACCTGCTTGCTTGTGTTAGCACTTTACTAGAGCGCAGAACTGTTCTTGTCTTAACTCTTAACCGCTGTGATCGACAATTAGCAGCCCTTTTGTTCCTTCAGCAGCGGGAATTGCGACGAGATTTGTGATTCTAAATTTTTATTATCAGGTATTTGACGAATATTTGTATAATTGGTAAGTTTCTTTTATTGTGAAATACTTATTTCTGTGCAGTTTACTTGGTATTTAAATTTTTTACAATGTTTGTCTGCGTGTAAAGTAATTATTAATTGTAGGGTTAATTATTTTAACTCGTTGTCGCCATATTGTTTTGGAAGGGTGTTTAGTTAGATATTTCTGCTAGGCCTAACTATTTTTAGAACTACTTTTCAAAGATTATTTCTGTTTTGCTGCAAATATTTGATACAATGTTAGTCAAAAACCGCGCGCTCAACTATTTTATTTAATTAAGGTGTTAAGAATAAATTTGTCTTTTCGGTTTTTAGATCTCGGAAGTTTGTAACTCGGCAGATTATTTTAAATTGTTTGGTGCAACATTAAAAAGAACCTCATTGTAGGTTATCATTCCCTTTTGCTGATCGATTTTTTTTTTTTTCCATGAACAGTTGTTAAGAGAAGAGCATAAAACGTGAAATGTTTCTTTTAGTAAAACAAAAAAACTTGTAAAACAAAACTGCTGTTTCTGTTACTTAAAGGTATGTCTGCTTAACAAATATTTCACTATCGAGTTTTTTTTATAAGAACCATATGAATAAATGCGAGAGTTTCAGATTTGGTGTTTTAGAATAGGGAATTATTTGAATAAATTTTTTAACACCCAAGCTATGAACAGTGAATTCATGAAGTTTTTATCACTATTTATTTACAGTATTCAACATAAGTTTTTTTTATTCTTAGTAAAATATTAAGTGTGTGAAATCATTTTTAATAGAATATAACCCATCTGGTAAGTACTATTATAAATTTTTTGTTAACTTTTGAATTGAAATATTTTCTCAATGTGTGGAGGGATGTTTAGAATTTGTCTCAGGAGTTTTCATTAGATTTATTGTGTTTATGTCAAATTAGTAAAACTCTTTTCTAGTGATAAAGGAATAAATGTTTCAGTTAAATTTAAAAAAAAAATTAAAGATTTTTTTAAATATATTGCTTGTTTTTTATACGTTTCTTATGGAAATTCATTAATTTTTGTAGTATGCATCTATAGTGCTGAAACTTATATAATCATTTTGAGGATATTGCTCTTGAGTATTGTATGCCTGTTGTTTCTACTTTTCTGATGAGGAAACCATGCTGTCTTGTCTTAAATTCAAATGGCATGTCAGTGTATGGTTTCCTTTTGTCGGATTGGTGCTGTTTCTTGGAATGTAATTTTAGCCTTCTTAAAGAATGAAGTTTGTATGGTATGTATAATATTCACATATTTTGATGTTACTTTAATCTGTGCTTAGTGCAGGTTTCTTTTTAGTATTGTGAATTATATGGAGGAAGAATGTTACTTGTTTAGTTGTGCAAAATTAATTGTAAATTTTAAAAACTTTTTGTGTGCTATTTCCATTTAACAGATTAAGTTAGAACTTGCATAACTCTGTCCTTGTTATAATTTTAGCCTTTTACCTCATAAAAGCTTAATTTGTCATAATTACTGTTCATTTATTTTGCATTGGTGGTCTACATGTCTGTAGCATGCTTTTTTCTTTACAATTCATTATTATTGGAACCTCTGTTGATTTGGGGTATGTTTTATCGGTGAAGTTTCCTTTTTGGGGGCATATTTTTAAATTTCTTGTTGTGAATTTTTTTCTCTTGTGGTGCAGTGTATCTCAAACTTTGAGGCGGAATGTATTAATGAGCTTCAAGTTGTTCGTTATGAAATGAACCAGAATCTTTTTTTTTTGTATATACAGGGATGAGATTCTTCCTCGGTTTTTCGTTTGTCTTTTAATCATTGCCTTGTTCATGATTTTTATTAAAGTTATTTTTCTATTTCGTGCACTTTCCCTCTGTTTTCATTTTTTGCGATCTCATGCCTGTATATTTGGGATTTGTATTGGAATCTTTTATTGTGAATGTTTTTATCTCAAAATTTTGCTCTGATCATGAGTAAAACAACTGGCTCATAGAGTTAGAGTTAAAAAGCTGTGTGAAGAATTGATTTTTATTCAATTTGGTACTATTTTTAATATGGATCCTTTTATTTTTTGTTTAAGGAATTTGAAGTATGCTATTAATTGATTCGTTGATAGCAAATACACGAGTCGTTTTTTTTTTTCCTTCAAATTTGTATGTTTTTACATTCTAAAGCACGGGTTTGGAACCTGTGGTATGTGTACTCCTGGGTGTGTGCAAAGGACTAGTTTAGGTCAAATTGGTAATCGAAATCAAATTTGGTAATGGCGGAAATAAAAAAAAAAGAGAGAAAGGATTAAAAATAGTTACAGAATTTTGTTTCTCAAAGTTAATACTTTTTATTTAATAATTATACCACTTTAATAGTTGATTATAACAAAGTATAATTTTTAACTGTCCTTGTAAGTTAATGCAAAATTATTACAATCCTGGTTTTGTTTTGACGTTGAACTAATAATGTTGTAAAAATGGAATAAAATGTAAAATCGAAAGTCCTGCAAATGTTATGAATTCGAGTCATTTGGCTCTTAAAGTTGACTAAGCCCTTAACTGTATTGATGAGACTTCTTTGGCATAAATGGATATGACAGTAGAGGGTACGCAAAAGTAAAAAAAGATTAATTGAGGGGGAAACAGTTCGAAACCCCTGTTCTAAAAGGATATTTGTATAATGAATGAAGAAAAGACAAGTTGTGTAAAGTCGCATTATAGGTTTATAAAAATCTACCAAGTTCAGAAGAAAAAAAATCATTAAGAAAAAAATTTGATTAATTTTTTAAATCAAAGCTCGAAGCATTTTGATATTGACTTATGTGGATTCTTCAGTCAATAATTCAGTTGTATTTCATCGTAGTTGCATCTGTTTGTTAAAAGGCACCGACTTGCACGTTATACGTATAGTAAACTCTTGGTATAATCAACTTTGGATGTTATACAGAATTAAATTGTATGTAATTAAATATTTGACATTTTTCAGCACAGTTACAAGTATGTTAAGAAATAATTCGTGTTTTTCAAATTTTAAAAATGCAGGTAAAAATAAAATGTATTAGCAGAATGTTTTCTCATTTGATAGGGAATTTATGTTCTAGAACATTGTAGTTTGATTTTCATGTCTTTTCTGTAATTAAAATAGATTTAAATTTGACAAATCTGATATTTTATTGAGGCGTTAATGCTAGTTCTTGGAAATGTTTGTATAAAATAAGCTTAGAAGTATAATAAGATTATTAAATTGTTACAAAAGTAAGGTAAAACCAAAGTGTATGGTACATCTCTTGCCAAGCTGGCGCCAAATCATGAAAAACTTGCCAAACTTCTGCCATAGCCTTACCACATTTAGCGATATTTCACCAAAAAAATTCAAGTTTGACGCCGTACCGTACACTTTGGTTGGGCCAAAAGTAATATAAAAACAGGGTTTTTTTAAAAAAAAAAATTTAGAATGTAAACAGCAAGCATGGCCTTGAAGATATTCACATATATGAATCGGTCATTGTGTTAAGAAATGCGAACTGCACAATTAATTGTTTTCTCCCTTTTGATAGTAGTGGCATCTTTTTGTCAAATTGGAATGACATGCATGTTTATATACATGTAATCAACTTCTTGATATGATAAATTTAGTGTGTAATAGATGGAACTTGACAAGTGTCTTTTTTTTCACCCTTCTAATACGTAAATATAAGAAGTTTTATCATTACTTAAAAGGTTTGTACATTAAATATTTTACATTTTTCAGCACATTTGCAAGTGTTAGGTTAAAAAATAATTAATGGGCTTTTATTTATTATTTTGAGAAGATGGGAATTTTTACTTAAAGATTGGTTGTGCATAGCTTGACTAATCAAGTTCAATAAAGAGGTTGACCCAATTTCTTCATGGAAGTCCAAATCAAACAGCCAGAGAAATTAAAATAAATAAATTTAAAAAGGCTCGTGAATTATTCATGACTTGTCTTATTTTAACTATTTTTCGTAATTAAATAGACTTTAATTTTTTTGACACTCTTGTGTGTTTTTTTTTATTAATCTGTTAATTCAAGGTTTTACTGTGTTTATTCATATTAAATTAGGATATATTTTATCAAATTTTAGTATATGAGTGTGCTATTAAGTGCATATTAAGCTAGTTGCCCATTCTAGGCCTTGGGAGTGTTTTATCATGGTGGCCTGCAATTTCTTCGTTTAAATATTTTTGGCAGAAAATTTGCTAGTTATCGCTTCTCGGCCTTTTGGCTAAGATCAAAGTGTAGTATCTGTTCTTATCAGCTTAATATCTGATACGGTACCCATCGGGTGCCTTCGATATTAAACTAATTTTTGGAACATGTTCCAGCTTCGCAATTCATTGCATCTGGAGCACAGGTCCGATTGCTATTGCACTGCTTGCAATCTGGGCCTACCTAATCTAAGAGTAGAAAACAGATTTATAGAAAATATCCATGAACAGACTCTTAAGCAAAGTCTGGAGCTGTGGTGGCAGTCTTGGTTTCGGTGGTTTGGCAGTCTAGGCTAAAAGAGGGCTCGAGGGTTTGCAAAAAGAAAAGATCTTCTGTGTGAAGGTCATCTGTGTGCAATCTGTCAAAAAAAGTATCTGAGCAGTTACTACTTGCCATCCATGAATGTTAAATAAGTCCTGTTTAAATAGATGTAAATATGTAATAGCGTTTGAATAAGGGGTCATCTTCATATTTATATTTGTACTATGTTCAAATTTTCCAATAGCAACAATCATTATTTCTTTTAAATAATTCTATGAATTGAGAACATTCTGAAAATGAAATTTCATGTATGTTGATGCAAAACCACTGGAGATATGCAACATGAAAGGTTTAGGGGTCGTCTCAATATTTACAAATGCAGAAAATAGATAATTTTTTAACTGTTCCCTTTACCTTTTACATTTCATTATGTGATTCAATTGTTACTCTGACCTTGTTGGCATTTCTTAACCAGCGGGAGTGGTCTCCCCTAAACTTTCTCGTATACTTCCCCAAAAAGGTGCTGTTTCCCCTCCCCCTGTGTGAATAAAAAATATTCGAACCCCTGCGTGGATAAAAAATAATCGAACCTATTGTAACCCTGAATCCAATGACTATCGGAGGGTTTTTCATTGTAGATTATAGTAATTGTAAAATATTTAGGTGAAGAATCATATTCAAAGAGATGCATATTGATTCCACTCTTGCCGGCTCAAGGACAGTGACGTAATTCACTCCATAGCTTCTGCATGCACAGAGATTGCTACCAGTATGTATGTGCATGGAGAATCGGATTAGAAAAATTAACTATGCAATTTAAACTCCTTTTGAAACGAAATTTGGGCATAGATCTATAATTAATATTAGCAACCGTCATACCAATTTTTTATTTAAGCCAAAGGGTTTAGAAGATATAATTTTTACAAGTATGCGATTATACAGTCCGACAGCCCTTCAACGGATTTGGTCCAAAATTTATATGTACCTACATTCCTGATGATAATTGTGTACCAAATTTTATCCATCTGGCTATTTTATTTAAGTTATGGTGTTCACATGACCGCAGACAGACAGACCTACTTCCTGTGGACGGATTTTGACCCAAATTTGATAGAAACCTACAAATAATGTGTAAATATCACATAGCAAATTTCATTCCCGTAGCTCTAATAGTTTTCGAGTTATGTTCACCGACAGACACAATTCCAAAATTGTGTTTTTCAGACTCGTGGAGATTCGTCAAAATCTCGAGTTCGAATTTTTTAACGATTACAATACTTTCTCTTTGTATACTTCGCATACGAGAAAATAAAAAGATGTGCACCAAACAGTTTAAACAAAATATAGATGTAAAGAGGTTCGACTGATTGAACCCAGCCTAAAATCACTTGCTTTTAGAAGTGGGAACAAGAAAACACTCCAGTTTCAATGGTGAATTAAATATTAAGAAGCTCATAAAACTTTAAATTAAATTTGTAGTTAAATATGGTTAAAATGCCTGTAGTAAATGTAAAACATGATTTAGCACAAACTGATAGATCAAAACGGCACATACTCAAGCTGAAGTCTAGGTGAGTGAGTACATGACCTCTTTCCTCCTGCTTTAAAAGCAGCCGTTGAGCAGTTGGCATTACCATGTCGATTAGGTCAGTACATAAAGTCGCCATCCCCCCCCCCCCCCCCCCTTCCTCTAGTCTCGCAAAGGGAGACTAGAGGGGAGTGATGTGGCGAGCTGCTTTAGCCTTATCACAATATGGGGTGCATGACCAAGAAAATGTATCATTGCCAGATTCACACCTAGACTTGCTTATTTGGATACCGTAATTCCTAAATCGGCCAAGTGCCTTTTATGCTCGACTTGATTTTTTTCTGGCAATCAAAATATTGTCTTGATAAGGGAAGCAATAATTGAGTCCCCATAAAACCTCATTAATAAGCCTCTGAAAAGTCTGCGCAGCTGAACACAAACCAAAATTCAAAGTCTGAGCAGTGTAATAATCACAGTTTTCGGGATATCTGGAGAGTACAGGTATCTGATAAGCATGTCCGAAATCTATTTTTAAAAACGCCCTTTCCACCTTAGCATATACGTACAATCTTGAATGTGCGGAATAGGCTACTAGTTTTCAGGTATGGTAATGATTCAAGGTTCTATAATCTCCTGCAAGTCACCAATCAGATTCTCACTTTGGGACCATATGTAAGGAGCTAGCCCAATCACTTTTAGCTGGTCTACAAATTCCCCTTTCTAATATATTCAAATTCCTGCTTAGCAATTTTAAGTTGGGCTGGCTGGCTTTAACCAATTAGCTCTTGCACTAACAGGAGGTCCAGTAGTAGGAATGGAATGCACAGTATCGTACTTGATTTTATTCTTATGAGAAGAATTCAACTTGGTAATTTCTTTAAACTTTTCACTAAACCTCCAAATACTTCGAATTACCGACATTGGTCTTCACCACTGGGATATCGTTTACAGTGGATTTACCCCATGTAGTAAAATTAGTTAAAGGGTCAATCAAACCGTTTCCTCGGATCTACCAATAAACAAAGTGCTGTAGAAAATCCACTCTGATGATAGGCTGTGTAACATCTGCAACAATAAAATGCCATTTAAAAGTGTCTTAAACTAGGGTTGTAACAAATAATTCAGCCAAATTTCATGCTGAATAACCAATATTCAGTGGCCAAATTTTTAAAAACATTTCACTTTTGATTGTAAATGAAATATTTTTCAAATTGTAAATGAAAAAAATTAGATTAAATAAAAATTGATTTTTTTTTTATTTGTATATTTTAAAATGTTAATGCTTTTAAGTACATTTGTAATATTTTAAAAACCTTAATTCCAATAGTGAGAAACTCGTCACTTTGGGATTTCTTCAAAGAAATATAAAATCCATCATTGCAGAACATGACAATGACAAACACAGAAGAAAATTGAATGGATGAATTAAAATTACTAGAAGTAAATTTCATTTTGGTAAAGAACTTCTAATAGGTAGGATGGAATGTTCACTTAAGTTATGAAAAAAAAATTCCAAGGTTCGCAAATTTAGCAAAAAAATGTCTTTTAGCACCTGCAAGCATGATATAGTGATCATTTATTTTCTGAAGCTGGTAATATATATGAAACCATATGGAACATACTTCTATAAATGATATCGAACATTATTAAATACACTTTTGTACTATGCAACTTAAAATTGGATAAATAATAGATTTTTTATAATGTACCAATATGTAATTTTGCAATATTCTTTATTAAATATATTTGAAACAAAATTTAAAAAAAAAACCCATTTATCCTGGATTTATTTTGCTGAAAATCTGTAGTATTCGGCCAGATTTAATACTCGAGGAAGGGCCGAATAGCCCTAATATTGATTATTCGTTGCATTCCTTGTTGGTATTATATGTCTATGAAACCAAAGGAAACAGGCTTCCTCCCGAAAATGCTGAAAAATTATTGTAAATTAATGTAGAATTATTGTATTGCATCATAATTTCAGGCTTTGTAATGATTGATTGATTGGGGTTTTATGGCACAAGGGCCAGAATTGGCCAAGCTGCGCCAAACATTTGTTTAGATTTGCGCCAAACTATGTAAAGAAACAATGCAAGATAAAAATGTGGAATTAATGTATAAAAAATAGTGTAATCATTAAAAAATGTTAAAAGTGCTTAAATGAGAGGATAAAAGCCAATTGATTTTAAAAAAGGTAAAAGGTGAACATGTGGAATCTTTCCAAGTAAATCGGTTAAGGAAATAGAACTGGATTGAAAGTAACGTAACCGTAGAGAGTTAAAATTGGGGCATTCAGCAAGGATATGGAGGACTGACATAATGCAATTGCACTGGGTACATATTGGTGCCTGTTCTCCCATCAGCAGATGACGATGGGTGTATCGAGTGTGATACACCCATCGTCATCTGCTATCGTGATCTGCTTTGTAATGATAAATTACGTAACTTTGTTAAATTATACCCATGTAGTAAGCAACTGATATGTAATTCTGAAATATTCTTTGTTTAATGTGTTATATAAAAGCACATTTAAAAAAATTATCGTGAATATATTCGGCCGAATATCTGCTTGGTATTTGGCAGAATACCAAATAGTTGCTGAATATTCGTTGCATCCCTATCTTAAACCCAAATCTAGTGTCAAAGCAAAATCCGTTTTCCTATTTTCTTGAGTCAGAAACGACTTGGAATAACTGGAAACATCACTACATCTATTGATTTAAAAAAACTGCAGGAGTGTTTACATAAAATCTGTGACTTCCACCTTTGAAAACAAAAGTTGCATCTGTTATAAATATATACCTCATATACATTATAAATGCTTGAGTCATGATTGCTTAATATAAACTATATATTGTTCAGTAGCGAAAGAAAGTTTGTGGTTGTGTTAATGGTCTGTCATGTTATCTTCTGTTAAATGGTCTTGATTCTATTTTACTAGTAGTTAGAAGGAATTTTCTTAACTTTATAATAAACTAGCAGTACGCGCACGGCGTTGCCCGTGGAATCAGGACTTCAAAAAGTGGGTGAAAAAAAGTGCACACAATGGCACGAAAAAGTTTTGAAAACAAAAGCAAAGCAAAAAATACACATTATTGATATTCCCGCTTATTTTTCTTTGCGAATGACGTCACCTGCCGCGAAGAAGGTCACGTTGCAACAATGCATTGTGGGATGGTCCGGAGAATCTCTCGCTGTTAAATCGCGCTACGAAAAAACTGTTTGAACCGATCAGGGAAAAATTAATTTTTAAAAAACGATATTTTAATAGTTCTTGTTTTAAATCGGACATAAACGTGCCATTTGTAGGCTGAAAAAAAATGAAAATTATAGAGATGTTAGAACGTCAGATGCGATAATTTAAAGAAATCTTTATTCAAAATTACCATAAAAGTGACTGTTTTTCAAATTTTTTTCAAAATTCAGTAAATTACGTTAGAAATTCAAAACTAACTTCATTAGAACGGAAATCGCATGCTCTTTCTGATGGTATATATTTTTTTATCGTAAACTTATTCGTAACTATTCTATTGAGAAATTAGTGCGAAAAATCAACCAAAACAACACAAAACATTAAATAAAATTTCTAGATTAAAATTTAAAATTTCGGCTTCGAGGTGCATTCAGTCACCATTACGACTATCTGTGTGCCAAATTTCATGGCTGTAAGTGCGATAGATTCGTCTGGACATCGCAGACAAACACACACACACGCACGCACACAAACATTGCCTTTTATAAGTATAGATTTATTTTCTATGTCAATATTTCATTTATAAAAATATATAATTATAGGGATGTTGCTGAATTCTTTGATTTTGTTTGGGTTTGGAAGACCCCAAATTCAGAAGACCTATTGTTATCTGTTATTTTCTTATTTTATGTGCCGATTATTATTCTTTCTATTTCTGCTTTTAATTCAAAATTTGACTTTCTGATATTGCAAAATATGGATGTGTGGTTTCATTCGCAGTTTTATTTTGACTTATATTATTTTACTATAAAAATTCTTATTTAAATTTTCAATTAATATTTGTTATTTACTTTTTTTATTGACTTATATTTAGTTTTGTAGGTTCTAGAGGCAGCTAAATTAGGTAATGCACATGAGTTTAAAAAGTAATTTTAATGATGAATATGATACTGAACTGGGTGAACGAGGTGCTACTGTATTCATCCAGATTGAATATTTTTCAAAAGAACAGAATACTGAATATTTGTTACATCCCTAATTTTTAATGAGATCATTTTCCATAAGGATTTCTGTGTTCCATATGGTTTTTAAATTTTTCTATATCTGCCTTAAGATTCGTTTCATTATCTGTTTTAGAGAACTGATGTCGGCTGATTTCATTTTCTACCCATAATTGCCTTTGTGTTGCCAAATTTATAGCTTTTCAATTTATTTACTACTAGGCCTCTAAACATTATTATATTAGCAGGGTTGTCTATACTGGTATTCGGAAACCATTTGAAATGATTTTGCATTTCCTAAACTTATGATTTTACACTTTTGAGTTATCCTTGATCCAGTAACATACAATAGTCGAGTGTGATAAAAAATATTGAGTTACTGAATAGATACACATTGCAATATCTTCCAATTTTATTTTGCAGCTAAAAGAGCATCAATAAGCAATAATCGACTCTTGGGATTGAGAGGGTTTGTAATGCAATGACTACTATAACAGAAATAATTCTACCATTTTTAACTGGAAGTCAGATATATACTACTGTTCTGCAAGCTCTTTTTGAGGTATCAGGAAAAACTGCGCATGTAGGTATGATCTACTTCACTGGGTAGGCAGCTACTAAATAATGAGGTGAATTTGTGGGATTTAAATCTTTTTATTTTATCATTTTGTTCATTCATAATAATGCTCTGCGAGAGAGTCATCCCAACCTAGTTCCTAAATACCAAACGTCTTGAATTAAACTTTTTATTTTGACAGTAAAAGTTTCCAAGATTCATACAGGGTTGAAAATATGACTGGCAACTTGTAAAATATCTCTTAATATATTAGTTTTGTTTTTGTTTTGAAGGAAATTTTCAGTGTCAAAAATATATATATATGCCCAAGTAATAATTCAATCTCCTCCCGGAGAGTCAACCTGCATTCTAAAACCTTAAGGTTGAGTCATCTCTCCTGGGTTTTGAATGAATGAAAGTGATAATTCCATACTACGCAGGAATTTCGTGCTGGATTATTATCAACCAATTAATTTGAATAATTTACATCTAATCGAATTTCTCTTCATCTCTTGTGAAGCTTGCTTCAATTAGTTCTTAAGTTTCTTAAACCCCCCCCCAGTGGCAGAATACTATTCAACAGTCTGCAACAGAGGTTGGGTCTCTTAAAAATAGTCTGCAGAATAGTGCGCGACTATAAATATTTTGCTTCCTTTTTTTTAAATACTTATATCGGCTTACAAACTATTAAAATACGACAAATATAAATTAAAAACCATATAACATCTTTATTATTTGTATAATATAATTGTTGAAATTAATAAACAACAGCATATGAAGATTAATCTTTTCTTTGGGAAGATAAATGTTTCTTATTTACACGAGTGTGAAAATTGATTTTTGTTTTATGACATGGAATCAAATATTAAATTTTATTGAAATAATTGTTATTTTAATAAAGACAAATTTCAAGTGAATCTGTGTAAGGCTGTAATCGCATTTACTTTGATTCTTTTCATTTCTTCCATAATGTTCCAAATTTATAATAAAATTAGCTTCACAAGCATATCTGATTGTGTTTCAATATTTTATAATGAATCAATTTTTAGTGAGCTGACCATTATGTTTCACAAAATACTTAATGAAATATGTGATTATTGATCCTACACCATGTTGTTTAGTGTAAGAGGATTGATTCCTTAAGAGTTTTAAACTTTTTTTCTCTTTTAAATTTATCTTGCTTTTAAACAAATGTTCAACATTTGTAGCTAAAGGTTTATCTTTGTGAATGATCTCGTGTTGATCCGGCATCCATAAGGCATGGCCTGGGTTTACATTGGGCTATTGCTAAAACACAACACTTAAAGTTAATGATTAGTATTTACCTATTGATTACCGGCTAAATCTGGCTCTTGATTAAAAATAAAAATTAAGATAATAAAAATTTCTTTACGTCAAATTGCAGCCTTATAGCTTGATTGAAAATTCGGAGGTTTATTTTCATGCTGTGCAAATAATGCTGCTTTGAGATTTTTCGTAATGTAACATCAGGAAGCTCATTCAGCATAGGGAAGGGGGGGGGAATACAATTATTTTTGCAATTTGTTATATAATAATTGTAGAGTTCTTTTGAAAGTGTGATTAATAACTGATATTTTTCATGATGGGATTTATTTTATGAGAACATAATAAACTTTATTACAAAATAGTGTCCAAAATCTGCGACATACGACAGCGTCGCAGTGATTCTGCCACTGGGTTTAAACCCATACTCATGTCTTTAGAGTTGTGACTCAAAGTCTTAATTAGTTTTAAAAGCAGTTTTAATGACTCTTTAATCATCATGAATTGTTTAGAAGTTTGCAGGTTACTGGGAAATTTTTTCAATTCTTTTTCAGATGGTGTTTGATTATAACTAGAAGAAAGGGGACTCGGACCTTATCCTGAAGAGTACTGTTATCGTTCAGTATACATTTTCACTTCTTTGTTTCCTGGATCATCAACTCAGAAAAATCATGTAAAGTATTAATCTATCAATTTTAATCTATGAAAGTGATTTTAATGTAAAATTTCAGCTGCCATATAACATTTTGGAAAAGAGGCGGAGTCTCATTTGCCCTCAAAATTACTTGAATTGGTAGTAAAAGTTCCTTCTAAAAGATACAGGGTTTAACTTTTAGAAAATGGATTTAGGTGACATCTGTAGTTATTGTTTAAAACACTTATGGGTGTGCTGACCTCAACAATCTTTACTAATAATAAAGGAGAATGTGTTTGTGTGTGTGGTCTGTGTATGTATGCTGGCACTCTACAGGGCAGACTGCTGGACCTAGAATTATAAAATTTGGCACAAATATACTTTGGAGGGTAGGAGTATGAATCTCCAAGCCTTTTTTTAAAATTTAATTAAAAAATTAAGCGAAATTGTAGCGTTTTTCACAAATAAACTTCTGAAAATATAACACCAAAAAATTCATTTTTACATCATCTGAAAATGCAAAAAATACCTTTTTAATGATATTAAGTTCCTGTACATTTTTTTCTCTAATTTTAATGAATTTTTAAAAATTTTTAGACAACAATACTTTTCATTATTGCAATGAAATTCAAATGGTTTTCATTGTTTAAACAAATATTTATTTGTATGTTTCTCTTCCATGCACACGGATAGCACCCTTACTGAATGGATTAATTGTCTATCACAATTTCATGTTTAAAGTTACTGTTCTAAGTGAACTATGAAAATGAAATTATGTATGAAAGATTGAATTGAAATTATATTCTAGGTGAACAAGCTGGTCTGCGAAGGCGGCTAGTGGAAAATAAAAGAAAAACGTCATGTTAGATTTTATAACTAGCATAGAACTTTACCTGTTTACTGGAATCCAATAGAGACAAAATGCTGTCTTAGTGTGTAAAAGGGTTTGGGAAGCTGGAGGAGCCAGGTCATTGAACTAATAGAGTTATAACAAGATGGATTCCATGGGTAAAGGAAAGCTGATTTTTACAACAAAATCAGACGGCAAAAACTATAGTCTTAAAAGTTGGGTCTAGGTATAGTGAAGTTGCCATGTGCTATACAAGGTAACCGCTTACAGTGCCACCTGGCGGCAAAATTCAAAGTTGGCGCTCTTATCTCAAAAACGGTACGAAATATGGGGAAAAAGTCAATTACAAACTTGTTCAGCATCATCGATTTATTACAAAAAACATCTTGTGCACAAAAATGATACAAATGAAATGCACATTTGTTTGTTTGCGTTGAACAAAACTGCACTTGCCGGAAATGAGGCTTATCTATCTATCTGTCCTGCTGAAAATGGTGTCCTTCAGTAACAATACACATCTGGACACGGGACTGCACATTGTGCAACATGGCAGGTGACATGCTGGCACAAACATCCGTAATGCGGTTTCGAAGTTCCTGCAATGTTGGTGGAGGGGTTGTATACACTCACTGTTTGATGTATCCCCACAGAAAAAAGTCCAATGGGTTCAGGTCAGGTGAATGTGGAAGCCTTTCTACGCAACCACCATACCCAATGACTTGTTGCTGGAATGTGTCACGAATATATTGTTGGACACTTGATACCTTGTGCGGAGGTGTGCTGTTGTGTTGGAACCATACATTCCGGAGGTCACTCAATGGCAAATCCTCTAGAAAATTGGATATCACATCCTTCCTTTTCTTCCGCTTTGTGTGGCGTTACAATTTTGGGAGTTGCGAACCGAACAAATATGCATTTAACACCTTCTATTTTTAACATTACTATATGGAAGGTGTCTTCTCTTGCTAAATCGCTGATGCTGATCAACTTTGTAATTGACTTTTTTCCTGTATATCATACCGTTTTTGAGATAAGAATGCTAACTCTGAATTTTGCCACCAGGTGGCGCTGTAAGCGGCTTTCTTGCGCAGTGCATGGCAACTTTACTATGCCTAGACCCCACTCTTATGACTATAACTCCAGCCATTCAGAAATTATTGGGGTGACAACGAACTTTAACAGGCACACTGTATATAGGGTTAATATTTTGTATAATCAAGACAATAATTGGAGTTCCAAGCATTGTGTTTTTGAAGTTTGCAAGGTTCTCTAGATGGGAAATCTTAAACTAACCTCTCAATTTATATTTTGTTAATTCAAAATATGTTCATTCATGAATGAAAAAAAAGAAATAGAATTATAGGGTACTTCCTAGCATTTACTCGCCGCTTATTTGTTTATTACTAAATTATGAATTAATTTTAAGTAATAACATTAACTTTCACTATTAACCAATAAAGATAATTTTAATAATATCTTCTATGTTTTGTTGAAAAATTTTTGCTTTTTTAATTTTGGTAAAAATGTTTGCTAATGCTTAAAACTCTAGTTCAATCAAAATTTTGAATTATTTAAGTTTTTTTTTTTTTTTTTTTTTGACTCTATAAAATACCAAATTTTATTCTCTGGTATTTGATCTGTTGATATGGATGTCTTTTTAAATACTTTTCCAGTATTGCAAAATTTTTTTGTAATTTATATTCAGTTTTCCATATGGGCCTCAACAAAATGTTAGAAACATTTTATTGGAAGTTGTATAGGTTAGCTAAATCTGTTTTCAAATTTTTGTATTTGACTTGTTATTTTTTTTATGTTGTCAGAAAATGTCATTTGTCACTAGTGATTCTAGCTGTTAACATCAGAATTTCATGTCTTGCTGTGTGTGGTTTTTAACCCACACTATTTTGATAAAACAAGGATGACATGCTTTATTTATTGAATTTTTTTTTTTACATTTATTCAATCCTTCATGATTGCATTATCATAATTACTTCAATTAATTTCATGTAATTACTATAATGCAAACATAAATTTATTTTTGTGATGATTAAAATGCATTGATTATAGCTGAGTGCATTTTGTGTTTAAATTCTTTTATTTGTACATATGGAACATATTAAATAGAATTAACATGATTAAAATTAACGTGGTCGTCTAAAAGTTTTTTACGTCGACTTCCAACACTAGATGTCGCTGATCGCAACTCGGAGAAAGCGATTTGCCTACTTATCTTGTTACCCTGCATTGCCTTCTCAGAGTTGAAAAAACGTTGTGCGCATGCACTCTGACTGAATCTTGGAAAATTTTCTCTGTACATAACGTTGACGATATCATCAGAGCGCATGCGTATTACTATGTAGTTGTAATCGTATATGAGTAATTTCGTTTACGCGTGAATAGCAAAGAGGGGTGGGTGAATAAGCTCCTCTTACAAACCGTTAAACGTGTTTCCTTATCGCAAACAAAATGATAGTAGGATGCTTTGCGGCAGGTTCGGCTACTTTTTTCCGTAAAAAGCCATTTTTAGAATTATATTTATCAAAATAAAAATTTGAGACCGGAAGTCTGCAACTCGAACTGTGAAATATGCATTATGAAAATTGAGTCTAAAATATATTTTTTTTTTGCTAAAATTTATTTAATTTTCCCTTTTTTAAGTTAACAAAATACACTGCAATTCAATTATCTATTTTGAATTTTACAATAGCCGTAATTATAATCATAAGATATAATTATTAAAGTAAAAATAAGTGATTTAAAACATTTTTACATATAATTTATCATTTTTCTTTCGTCAGGCAGTATGCTTGGACTTCAAATATTTTATATGCTTAATTTGTATGAACAATAAAATTAAAATATATACTTAACAAAAAAGAACAATATCAAGTTTCTAATGAGATTTTGTTGCTGAATTGAAGTTTTCATGACACCATGTGAAGATTTTTTTATCGTAGTTAAATTTAATTTAATTTTTTTATACATATATTATTTACTAACATAAAAAGAGTCGCAATTATGCCTTGAAAGAACCATGCTTTACAGAAAATACTTTAAAGAAATTTGGAAGTTCAAATCAATCCACATGTTGCCAGAATATAGAATGCAGAAAACTGGAAGGCACGCACGTTTCCTAGGCATTCTATTGAAACCCAAATGACAAAGCGGCAAAGTATGAAAGAAATCGTCCATTCAATTTTATAAGAAATAAAATTAAGTGCAAATCAAAATAAAATTATTTCCTTCCTTGATGTAACATGTAGGTTCACATTTTATTTTGTTTTTTTTACTAAAAAAGACAAAAACTTCAATATGTGTAACTTTCAATTTACTTTACGTATTTTGAATAAAAGATTTTTTACGGCATTTTTATTTTTTCAAAATAACATTTGCATTTTTGAGGAATGCACGTCTTGTAAATAATAGAGCCTTATGATCTTTTTCTTACTTTGCCTAAACAGCATTTGTCATTCTATAGAATGGCTAGGTATTATATACAATGCCTATGGAAAGTATATAATAAATATCATATTTCATTCTTTGCCTAAAAATGACCGGCATTCTATAGAATGCCGGCGTTTCATACATTGTCAGTAAAACCTATAAGAAATAGAAGAGTGTAGTTTTCACACACATTCTGGATTAGCATTCATAATATATATAAAGAAACCCAATTCCACTGAAGATCCGTCGTGTATGGGGACTGTTGCACGCTAAATCATACGTAGGGGTCAAACATCCTCCTGTTGGTGTGGCGTGGAAGTTTGGAGAGGGGGTACCAGCTCAGGTGTCGTTCTCGTCATCTGACCGTGGTTCAAAATTACGAGGTCAGTCCCAAAATAGCCCTCGTGTTGCTTCAAAACGGGACGTTAATATAACTAAACTAAACCTATCGAATTAAATATGATGCATAGATGATAGGCCAGGAAGGAGAGACGTGAATAATCTCTGATAAGTTAGATCCATGACTGTTTCATTTTTTTCCATCTAAAACGTGTTTCTGTTCTGCATACTTCTCAAAATCTTGTAATATAAATAAGAGTAAAAAAAAAGGACTTAAATATGCAACAATATTTAACTCTGACAAAAAAAAATTAATTTACGACATAAAAGCAAATTAAATTCCAAATCACTTTAATGCTGTCTTTTCATTCAATTGAATTCCTTGAAAGTACAACCCGAAGCTGATAATTTTATTTTCATAGGATTCTCTAGCAACGTGACACATATCTGAATTGATATCATTAAATATTATCAATAATGAAATAAGCAGAAACAGTTAAGAAACATATTTCAATTATATAATTAAATTCAAAATTATAAAAGAAAATTACGAACTGTTTTACTGCTACAATTTTCAGTAAAAGCATTTATAAAAAATTAAAATTAATATCCTTATTCCATTCCTTACTTGCAAGCCAACTTTTTTACTGTTTCGTTTACGAAGTGTATAAGGAGAAAGTATTGTAATCATCAAAAAATTCGAACTCGAGATGTTTACGAATCTCCACGTTTTAGACCTCCCCGAGTCCGAAAAATACAATTTTGGTATCATGTCTGTTTGTGAACACGATAACTCAAAAACGGTTAGACCGAGAGGGATGAAGTTTGGTATTTGATCTTTACACACAATTTGTAGGTTTCTATTCAAATTTTGTACAAATCCGTTCGCGGGAAGTCTGTCTGTCCGTGTTCATGTGAATACGATAAGTCTAAAACTAAAATAGCTAGATGGATGAAATTTGGTATACAGTTTTATCAACAGAAATGTAGGTCCGTAGCAAATTTTGGATCAAATCAGTCACAGGGTTGACTGCTTTGACTTTACGTTATTTATGCACCTTCTTAATTTCATTTTCATTATTGCTTGTGATCAATGAAATTTTATTTTCTGTCGGTCAAATTAACAATAAAAAATGCCAATGTTAAGGTTTTAAGAAAATGGAGTGAGTTCTTGCTTTCGACACTCTCTTATAATTACACATTTATAATGTGGGATCAAATATAATTTGTTTATGTGTTATGAACACAAGCGCGTGTGTTGTTGGTATGGATTAGAAATTTGAAGAGTGAGGTGACTGCTCAAGTGTCATCTCGTCACCGTTCAAAATTTCGAAGTCCCTGCCAAAATTGCCCTCCTCTAGCTACAAATCGGAACATTAATATAACATTATACAACACTACTTTAGCATATTGTAAATAAGGAAATTGGGACGCTCTAGGCAACGAAAATCGTCGAAAGTTGATTTTCCCCCCTAGTAAATATAATATTTGATGTAAAAATTCTGCATTTATAGGCAGAAAGAGCTGTTTTAATTACATAATAGCCTAAAAAATATTTATTTATTAAGTTTTTTTTAATAGCAAATCGAAAACATGTTATGATGTGATAATTGAGAAACTCATAACCACAAATCGTTACGGTATAAGAAGAAAGAATTATGAATAAAATCACTCCAAAATTAACGTAGTATGTGAATAAGTGTTCGATAATTACAGTGAATTTATTTGCATTTTATTTTAAAATACAAATTTACAAAAGTATTGAATGCCATGTAACTTGAAAATCTGAAAAATAATAATTTTTTTCATTAAAAAGAAAAAAAGTCTCATAAATATAAACTACTGCCCGGAAGTCAATGAAATTCTAATAAACCAGATGAATAATTCTTGTAAATATTAGACGTAGTATAAAATTTTATAGGAATACAATTAAAAAATTTTGTGTATGCATTTCGAAATTTGACAAGAAAAAACATGTTTTGCGAAAGAGACAAAAAACTGTTTCTTATTATCATTGGAGCTCCTGTTAATTATATTTTTTTAAAGGTTAATTTATGAGATTTTTTCAAGCTTGTACATAGTATGCATATACGTAAACTATGAGATTAATAACTCATTTTATGAAGCTGAAATTGAAAAATAGATTTTAAGAAGATGCATATGCTTCCGGTTCCCTAATAACTATTTGGTAAACAAATAGACTAAACGTCAGTGCTTGCTAGTTATAACAGAAAATAATGCTATCATGTTGCCATTCAGTGTTTACTTCCTTAACAATTCCAATATATTTTAGATTGTGTACCCGCCCTCTTAACTTAGATGATTTTTTAATAAAATTTTCGAATTTATAGTCGACTAAAATTTTTCTAAATTCACATCTGAGACACGAAATATTTGTTTAATCTTCCAACAGGTTTTTTCCGACTCTATATTGATTTTTGCGTCATTGAAAAAAAAAGTAAAAATTCTTCACTGACATAGATGATATTAAAAAATAAAATTAATGAAAATGTTAGGGCTTATCGGTGCTAATTTTTAGAAATTTTAGAAGAAAATCGATTGCAGAGATGATTTAAAATAGTCTCAAGGTGTTGAAATTTTTAAAATTCACTTTAAAGTTGAAAATTTAATGAAAAAAGGACGTTTAAAATAATGTATAAGTATGGAAAATAATAAAATAACCTGTACCAAATGGGGTCATTTACCTGGCCTGGAATTAGACATAAAAAAATCTAAAATCAGACAGATAAAGAGTAAGTAAGACTTTACAGAGCGAAATCCGAAGGCTCACTTAAACTAGACTGCATGTTTAAAAACAATTTATGGCTTTAAGGGTCCCAAACGGTTCTCTACGACCCCCAAAGAAAATACCCATTTGCCGTGCTCGAAATTTTAATATATCTCGCTCTACAAACCAAAACTGCACTACTATGCGTTGGTGTGAAATGGAAGTTTGGAGAATTGAGTCACAGCTCAGGTGTTCTCGTCATCTGGTCAGCATTTAAAATTACGAGGTCCTTTCAAAAACCGCCCTCTTGTAGCTTAAAAACTTGTCTTTAATCTAATATAATACAACGCAATAATAGAGAGTAAACACAGACTAAGTTCGAAACTCCAACATTATTACATTCACGGCCGTGTTAACAAATCTCAGAGCCCTGGGCTGGAGTTAATTGGCGCCCCATCAGAATCATTACTACGAATTTGAACGCCTGAGGCCTTCAGGAAAATAAAATAAAAAATACCTACCCCTAAAGAAAATACTTACCAAATAAAATAATTTGAGACCAAAAAGAGAGAGAGAAAAAAGTCACTTGTTCTCTCTGATTAACGCCTTAAAGTTCATATAATATAAATTTGAACTTTTTCATATTTAAAATTATAATCGAATAATTTCTAGTTCAGATTCCGTTGGTTTGGTACAGAAGTTTGGAGAGGGAGGTGCCAGCTCAGGTGTTGTCCTCGTTATCTGACCGCGGTTCAAAATGACCAGGTCCATCCCAAAATAACCATCATGTTGCGTCAAAAAGGGACGTTAATATAACTAAACTAAACTAAATTCTGGTACAGAACTAAAATATTAAATAAAATCAGTGTAGTAAATTTGGCGCCTTTGGATCATTGTCGCCTCTGGGCTCTAGCCTAATAAGCCCATTGGATAAGACAGCCCTGATTACATTGATGTTCTTTTATCTTGTAATTTCGATTATTTCTTGTGAAAACTTCAGAAGCGATATTATCTAAATGATTTTCATTGATTCGAAATTTGCATGTAGTAACTTTTAATTATGGATGTAAAAGTTGGTTCAAAACTTTAAAATGTAATAAAATTTTGAGATTCTAGAAATAATAGAGTTAGAATTTTTTTTCTTCCTTTGATGTACTGTGTACTACTCCAAAGGTTAATGCATAAATGAAATTTCAAGCCTGTAGATGAAAAATTAAAAAAGTTATCCCATGTGCGGCATCAGGACAATACCGAATATTTCAACTAAAAAAAGAAGAAAAATCACACAAATTTCACTTTAAAATGGTTGTCAAAGGGTAATAAAATATTATAGAAGCCTTTTAAATGGTTAAAAAGGATTAAAAACAAGAAATTACTTGAAAAACAAAATTCACCACCGAGTTTCATTTTAGAAAGGACGATGATTTCCTCGATTTTTTTTTTTTTGGAAAAACTAAAAAAACTAAAATGATTCCATGCCAAAACGAAAAATTCTTGCAACGATTATGTTTCTAAGAAAATCGAGAATCAAATTAAAAAAACAGCATGCAGTTTCGTCAATTATTGAATTAATAGGAGCTGTTCAAAGTTGGTGTCCGGTATAACGGATACCAGGTCTGAAGGGGTTAAGACTTTACAGAATGAAATCCAAAGTCTCACAGAAACGAGACTCAAGTGTTCGAAAGATTCTCCCCAACTCAACCTTAACCTTCGTGAACCCTCCTTATATATAGACTGCGTATTTATATAAAACAATTTATGACTTTCAGGGTCCCAAGCGGTTCTCTACCGACTCTCAAGAAATTAAAGCCATTTGCCTACCTCGAAATTTCTATATATGTCGCGCTACAAACCGAAACTGGACCACTATTCGTTGGTGTGGAGTGGAAGTTTGGAAAATGGCGTGACAACTCATTTGTTCTCGTCATTGGTCAACATTCAAAATTACGAGGTATGTTCCAAAACTGCCTTCGTATAGCTTAAAACCTTGATGATAATCTAATATAAAACAACGCTGTAACAAAGAGTAGACAAAGAGTAAATTGGAAATCTAGCATTGACGTTCCTTTATCTTGAAATTTCAACTATTTCTAGAGTCAATGCTTGTTAGTTATAGCAGAAAATAATATCCTCACATTAGTGTGGAGTGGGAGTTTGGAGTATGGTACATTTAAAATGGAAAGATTAAAATTACGAAATCCATTCCAAAACCGCCCTCGTGTAGCTTAAAAATGGACGTCAATCATATATGAAACAACAGTATAACACAGAGTAAATTAGAAACTCCAGTATTATTACACTGATAATCGCTTATCTTGTAATTTCGATTATTTATGGTGACAACTTCAGAAAATATTACCTGAATGAATTTCATCGATTCATTGATGCCAAGTTTACATGCAGCAACAAAAAGTGTAAATAATATTTCGCTACTTTTTGGCTCAAAATTTTAAAATGTAATCAAATTTTGAGATTCTAAAAGTATTGCGCTGAAATTAGATAAATTCTGAAAATAATGATATTAAACAAGTAAATATAGAATTAAAATAAGCTCGATTATGATGCTTTTCATAAATATGTCATAGGTTTCCGCTTTTCTTTATAAATATATAAATAGGGAGAGTATGCTTATTCTCCTACAGTTTTGGTAGATTCATTCGAGTCCACAAAAAATAAGTAAAAATTAAATATTCGCATAATTGATGTATGTTTAATTTTTAAACACAGCACAAAATGACCCATATTAAAAATGAAATGTAAATATTTTTATTTTCTAGCAAATGAAAAAAATTTTCTAGAAATGTTTACTGTATTTAAAAATATGGAGAATTAAAAAAATTGTGTTTGATAATTTTAGTATAATTGTAACTGTTCTTTAAGTTCTATCAAATGTTTATTTGCATGGAGAAGAATTTTGTGTTTCTGTCGCTGTGTTTATTTGTAAGCACAATTCTTATTTCGATGACAAATATTTACTTTCTTTTTCTTTTGAGTTTAGTACCCAAGGGTAAAGTTATTGTTTGACACTTTCAATAAATAGCACGTTTTTTTCTTTCATTATTGTATCGCAACTTTGAAAAAGGGATGTGATTATTAGTTTCAATCAAGAAAATAATTTATATAAGTAGCCACAAATGTTAGAATAACTATCAAAAATAATCTTCTATACATTATATTTAATTAAATCTTTACATCTTGTTTAAATCAAATTTATTATTGATGATAATTACAAGAGTATAGACAGCGAGATAGATGGAGTTAACTAACGTATATAATCAGTGTCGGACTGGGTCTGAAAATAGTGGTTGCCAGGTGTCAGTGAGGGCCCACACATATCTATAATCGCAACATTAATAAATTATATGTATTTAATTTTTTATATTTAATTATATTAATTTAAATCTATAATATTTAATAATTATATATTTAATTTATTTTTTTATTATATATTTCATTTTTCCGCGTTTTTAAAATAAATCCCTTTTAACACCCTTTAATTTTCTATGTTTAAAATAACGAAACTATGTTTAAAGTTATTTGATTTTAAATTCCGTAAGTTAAATATTATATAAGAAACACGGACCTTGGGTACAGGGCTATTTTATTTATTTGCTTTAGAGAAAGAGTTCTTTTTTCTCTCCCATATTTCCTGGGGGCCCAAATTGTCTTCTGTTTAAGGGGGCCCACTTGCCATCGGGCAAGCTGGCAACCTCGCCAGTCCACCACTGTATATAATAAGAGTGCTACAAAAGAAATCTGGTTAATCGCAGTGCAGCAGCAGAAACGAAAGAATCCCCTTCTCTACAGCAGAAAAAAAGAAAAAAAAACCTGCAATAAAACTTCCACCCATAGGGGAACCGTTTAGCTTACTTTCGACCTTGGAAAGAAGAATGCAATTACGCGGCAGCAGGGAGGGAGGAACTCTTCACGTTCTAAAGAGACCCAATCGTTGTATTCAAAGGTTTTCCGCATAGGGTTGCCGAATTACTATACACACAGGACAAAATATCGGTTTTCAAAAAAATTAGACGTTTTTTCATTAAAAAGAATCTTTAACCGTTGAGAAACTATTATTAAAACTCTTCATGCACATTTATTTTCTTCAAAAATGAACCAAATTAGCTTTTATTACTATGAAAGAGTCCAAGAGCATATCTCACCTGCACTTTGGGCGCCATCTATCTTCACCGTTACGTACTAAAAGAAATTAACGAAATTTAATGAATATTTTGGGTTTTTTGATTTTTTAAAAATATTAAGAGCATTTTGAGAATTTTGGAGTTTCACACATTGCTTATAGTGATATGTCGGACCATTTTGACAAAATTTTAGACTTCAACAATACATATTAGCGGTACTGATATGATTTTGGTGATTTATAAGCTTTAGACGACCACCTTAAGAAGAGAATTGGATCCAACATGTATTTCTACTTTGTAATTGTGAAAATAGAATGCTATCGGTAGAATTTTGCTTTGGGTAATAATCGTAACAAACTTTCATAATGTAAAGAATTATTAAACAATATAAAAATATGATGTGAATTAATTTAAGCTATAAGTTTGAAGAATAGAAACTTAGTATTATTATACAATTGTATTCAAAATGCTGTATTCTGTTTATTAAAATACTTATTTATCGAACTTATTTTGAAATAATTTAATTTTTTTATTATGATTATTTATCTATCAAGGTTACTTACTGCTTATTTATTAATTATATGCTATTTAAAACTGTTAAATATTAAAAATCTTTGTTGCAATTTTTAGTCTTAAAATTTTTGTTTTCTGTTGCAATACTTATTTTTACTGTCAGTTTTTCTTATTTCATATTTTTGAATAAATCAAATTTTTATCGTGTTCCTGTTGATGTCAAGTTAGGCAAGTTCCATTGTATATATTTTTTCTTTCTATATGAACTGAAGAAGTTGAGTACATCATATTTTCTAAGTTTATTTATCATGGATTGATGAACAGCTTAATGATCTTTGAATCTGATATTTTACGTGTGGAAAATTTATTTATAATAATGTTTGTCTCATTTGGCTTTTTTGTTATCAAAATGCTGTCATTTTTATATTAAAATGTTGTGTGTCGAATTTGCCACATATTTTATTAATGTAGAACACTTATATAGATTAGCCACATCTGCTCTCAGATTGTTTTATGCAGAATGTGATTGTTGTGTGTTGTCACAAAATGCCATATGTTCTAGTGCAGAGGTTCTCAAACTTTTTCAATCACGGAGCACCTTTGAAATTGGAAATTCAACATAGAGCACTAAACTTGATCTTGCAGGTATATACTGTATTTAGTAAATAGAAAGACAAAATAGCATTGATGATACAAGGTAGTTTCGGCATTTAAGCTTGCAAAACATAAGATTTCACCGTTTAAATTTTTTTTCTGCACTAATTTCCCATTGCAGACGGAAAACACACACATGAAAAGAAAAAAATGTGGAAATAAATTTAGGGCAAATATTGCAGATCCACAATTTGTTATTTTATTAATTTGGCATTATTATATTTCTTACAAATTTTTACTTGGAAAACTTTACTTGTGAAACAAATTTAATGAGAAGGATGAGGCTGTTTTGATTTGCACAATGAGATATCTGGCTGAATTTCGGATCTGAAAATCTTGCTCTGCTTTGAGATGTGATCTGTATTTTGTTTTAGTAGCGGCGTATACGGATAATCCTGTTTCGATTAAATAAGTGGTTGCAAAGGGCAGGAGAATAAGTTTTGCTTTATCTGACAGGATTTTAAATTCGTCTTTTAGCGTACACCAAAAATCTGTGATTGATTTCTCAATTTTAAACTTTGATGTTATTGCTGTATCTGATGTCAAATCAAGCAAGCATTCATATTCTTGTGATGTCAGAGTATGGTTTTTTGGATATAGAAGTATGTTTCTACAGCCGAAATGTTTTCTTTTATGTTTTCATGCAATCTTTTTGGAAAATAAGAGGTGAAAGTTTAAATGAAATGCAAGAGATGGACTTCAAACTCGTTTAAGGTATCCACAGGAATGTCCAATTTGAGTTCTTCTCCAAATCCTTTAGTTAGTGGAAAACAATCCAGGCTTCCGGTTTTGATTGACTCTACCCAACACTTCAATTTCTTTGTATATCCTTTCACTTCATCAATAGCATCAAAAACAGTTAATGCTTTTCCCTGAAGTGAGAAATAAATCATTCATTTTTAAAAAAATATCTACCAAATATGCCAATTTCATTAGCCAATGTTCATCACACAATTTCTCTCCCAAAACAAAATCATTGTCTCTCAGGAAGATGCCGACTTCATTCTGTAGTTCAAAGAGACGGGTTAAACTTGTACCATGGGAGAGCCGTCTTATTTCTGTGTAAGGATGTATGTAGACTCCCCATGCCATCACATAAGGTTTTGAACAACCTGTTATTCTTAGGTTGTGATTTTATAAAATTTAATATTTTAACAGTTTCAGCCAGTACTTCTTCCTTTATAAAAGGTGGCAGTTTCTTCATTGCAAGAGCATGTCAATGAAGTATGCAGTGGCTACTACTGCACTCCTTGGCTTTTTTTTTTGCGATTGCACCAGACATCTTACCAGTCATAGCTTTCGCTCCATCTGTGCACACATCAACACAGTTGCCCCATAGGATGCTATTCTCCGTGAAAAATTCATCTAATAATTTAAATATTTCAGTGCCAGTTGTGGTAATCGGTAATGGCTTGCAGAGAAGTAAATCCTCATGAAAAGAGTCCAAATATGGATAGCGCACAATTACTATTAATATTGCCAAAACTGACAACATCAGTTGTTTCGTCCATTTGAAGTGAAAATTTAGTGGATTTTAAACCAAAAATTAAAGTAGCTTTCACATTCTCTGCTAAGTCCCCTATTCGTCACGAGATTGTGTCGTTTGACAAAGTAATTGTCACTTTTGTAGCCTTTTCGTCAAACATGCATTCACTAATGTCTTTTACACAAGGCTTGATAAGGTTTTCAGCAACAGTATTGGCTTCGCCAGCTTGAGCAATTCAGTAACTGACTAAGTAAGATTCCATCAAAAGCCTTTTTGTTGACAGTTTTTGAATGATAGGATGTACATTTCTGGACTTTTCTGAGTTCTATGTATTTCCTACTGAAAAAATCAGTTGGTTTATCCTTGCATTCTGGATGGACCCCCTCAAAATGACGACACATTTTTGCTGGAAACATTGAACTGTTCGGCAAGACTTTGCCACAAATTACGCACTGAGGTTTATTATCAGTGGTCTCAGCGAATCCAATATCCAAATAAGAATCGTGATACTTTTATTTGAAAGTTTTTTCAATTGTGGAACTTGTATCCGAGGAAGTAGAGCTATAAAACTTGTTTGAT
Organism: Araneus ventricosus; assembly: GCA_013235015.1. Classification (NCBI taxonomy): domain Eukaryota; kingdom Metazoa; phylum Arthropoda; class Arachnida; order Araneae; family Araneidae; genus Araneus; species Araneus ventricosus. The sequence goes on along the minus strand of BGPR01006818.1, from coordinate 23,296 downwards.
AGATCAAGAAGTTCTGTTGCATCTGCAGTTAATGATTCATCCGAAAAACCAGCTTATACAGCAGCAGTAACACCTCTGTCTTCTTCCGCACTGGAATTAGAAAGTAATATGAACGTTAGCTGCATATAACAACAACTTAAATTCAGTAAAAAGTTTAAATAAGATATTGCATCTAAAAGATTGAAAAAATTCTATAATGCAAAATCTTATACGTGAATAGTAACATTTTACTTTTAGGGATTCTAATTTTTCAAGATTTTAAATTATCGTAAGGCGTTTTACCATTTTGTTACAGGATAAAAGAAAAATCCAAGACGAGTACATATCTCTTAGATGTTGATGCTTCCACGTATTCCAATTGGCTTGGCAGAAGTTTTGATGTTTTTTAAGGACTCCAGCCAGGGATCAATTGAAAGAGAATCGATATTATTCCCTGTATCACTAATTTAGTATTTGAAGAAACCTCCACAAGACGGACATTTTGTCATCAAAACGAAAAATCTGAGAAGCTACAGAAATAATAAATTACTTATAACGAACTTTATAATTTGTCGGTTCTTGACTGAATGTTGACTAAAATGCAACTGATTTGAGAAGTGAGTAAACCAGTTTTTATATGCAATAAAATTTTTTCAGATACTTCTGGAAAAGCGTTGAAGCTAATTGTTTCTGCAAACACGAAGACAGTGAGTCTGGCTCCGTGTTGTCTAGAGTTGCCTTCTGATGTAAATTTGTTTAGTCAACTGGTGGAGGAGAAACTGACACTTTGAATGCTGACTACCTTTTTATGTAGTCAATGTTTCACATGATCAGTGATAAATGATTTATACTTTTTGTTACACACCGAGAGCACAGAAGGTCATAATATTCAAATATTTTTGTTCCATTTTTTTTCATGAAAAATATTTCAAATTTAATAATGTTTAATAAAAATATTTAATTTTAAACATGCCCTACCTTTTCACAGAGCACTGGGAATTGTTTTGCGGAGCACAGTTTGAGAAACTGTTCTAGTTGTTTATAAAATTTTGAATGTTTTGCTTTGTTTAGTTTTTTATGTATGGCGTTTTGATATAACAGACGATGTTTTGTTTCATACATATCACTATCTGTTACAGAATAATTTTATGTAAAATTTTGTCATTCAAATATGCTTATAATTTAAAGTATTTTTTCTTTATAATGTATTTGTTCAAAATGAGTGAAAATAAAACTAATTTGTAACATTTTTGTTTGTGTTTTTTAAGATATGATGCCAAGTACTTAGTTTTACAAGTTGTTGCATGATATTCTTTATCGTCCCACTATTATTGCCAGTCATTGTTATAAAAAGTTAAGAAGAAAATGAGACATGATTTTTCTTTTTAGAATAGATATATTATCCATGCAAAGTAAGTGATTCAAATAGAAAAGTGTTTAATCTCTTTTGATTCAATTTAATTATTTTTTTTACCCTGTCAAGTCTTTCTGTCATTAATTTCTATCGATAAATAATCGGCCATTTTGGAATAAGCAGTCATCTGCTGCACCAAACCTCATTATTGCCCATTTTGAAATTCATCACTTTTATAATTTCCTTCATGAAATAAAATTTCTGATGATGAATTTAATTCAAATGTTAATGGGACGTGCATACTTGTATCACTGTAATAAAGACAGTGTTGGTCCAAATTCCTGTTATCTGTACCAGAACAATTTAGTGCCCTATCAGGAAATTATAAGTATATATCTCCAATTTTAATACATGTTTTCTCTTTTATTAGTTCATTTTTGAGAACTTTTTATCAAATTCTGTGCATTTGAAAACTTAAGAGTAGATGTTAAAATATCGATAACATAGAAGAATTAAGATAGGGAAAGAATTTGAAAATATTGGTATGAATGGATGATTTAATACTGTTTCTACCATGATTTTATGCATGTATATTTCAATTGAAAGTTTATTTAGATACCAAGAAATGGAAATAATTTAACTGAAAAAATAATTAAACTTTCTAAAAGTGTCATCTGGTACTTTTGGTTGAATTAATGTTAAAACCTAATTTAAAAATTTTTGTAAAAAATCTGTCAGACTTGCTGAAATTAAAATTTATTGGATTGAAAATATACTGCAGTTTACATTTATGCAAGAATTTCGAGCAGATTCTTAAGGAATGGAAATTTTTAAATTATGCTTAAACACCATTATATATAAAGCCACCATTATATATATCCTTTTTATTTTTTTAAATTGTCCATAAGTTTGGTCATACTAAAATCTAAAATTGCTTAATTAAAAGTTAATTGACCACTTTGCTGCTAAATGAGTGATAAAACGTGTTGTATTTTATTACTATTAATTTTTGTTATTTAAAAATATCAGTCTGTAGTTGTTATATGAACTGCACTTATGGACTCGACCTGTTTTAAACATATTGCATCTAAAACTACATTTTACCAGTGTTAGTTGATTAGTTGAGCCAGGCTCATAGTTAAGTCTGAAAACAATTATATTTATATATCTTGTTATAGCATATGAACTGTAGTTGAAATGACACTAGATAAAACAAAACATGAAAGAAATAATGCCTTAATTTCTTGTACCTTTTGTTTTTACTGTAAAATTTTACTTTGCTTTCCTTTTTTTCACATCTTTATTTTATTACACACAAAAGCAGACTTGTTAATTTTATTTTTGGAATATTATGATCCAACGATTTACTATTATTAAATAAGAATTTAAAACATTCAAAAAATAAATAAGTAAGTTGTAGTTCTACATCTTTTTTCAGTTGGTTGTTGTCAGGGGTACAATATCTTGCGAATTGAATTTTTTGCAGAACAAATCTGGAAAGTAAATAATTGCTTAACTGCTTAAGGATTTATCACAAGTTAACTTGTCCTAAATATGGTAGGTTACAAAATAACTTGGTCCTTAAAGTGGTTAACATAATATTTTGATTAGAAAAGTTGGGAAAATTGAGTTTAAATCAAATCAAATATTTGATGGATTGAAATAGAAGGAATTAATGATTCCTGTTATTTAATTTAAAAAATTTTTATTTTATAAAACTTCATGTTTGTCTCTGGTATGTTTTTGTGATAGTTAGATGAATATAAATTGTTAATATTGGTTCAGGTTTATAATATAATTAATTTTTTCAATCTATACTTGCAACATCCTGTTTTAATACATTTAAAGAACCTGCATTTCAAAGCTTAGGTGCAACCCGTAAAAATTTGAGAGTTCACAAAAATGATCATATAATATCTTTTGTTGAAAAAGTGGACTTATGGCTGTTAATGCTTTAAATTGGTAAATATTTTAATCCTATTACAGGGTGGCCACCCGACCGGGAAACCTGGAAAACCGGGAATTTCGGAAGACCGGGAAAAAACAGGGAAATTTATTCTAAACCTGGAATTTTTTTTATTTTGATAATTCTTATTGCAGGCGACAATTCGCTGATCTTTTTTTATAAATAGAATGAGACACCGTTGGCAACCAAAGAAAATCACTCATTTACTGACAGTCAAAAACGAATGAAATTCGTGTTCATGTAAACACCTTCGCCAGGGGGCGAGGTGTTTACATTTAAATTTTCGAGGGACCGAAATTTCGGCTTAGTAGTCCAGTCAACGAAGGGTTTCTAAAAAAACATTAAATCATGTAGTTTTGAAAATTGCTACACATGTTCGTTAGGAGCTTCTGATAAACATACTAAAAGTCCCTGGTCCTGGGGGGTAAGCTCACGGCGCCATCTTGGATTTCATCCCCCTTTTTTAGTTTTTCCAGGATATCTCGAAAACTATTGAGCAAACATGACACATTTCCGCGTAAACGCGGATTTCCGCTTTTTCGGCATCGAATTTAGTCATTCTTGGGATCGATGCAAATCTGCATTAAAATTTTTGTTAATGTGTTGGGGGGGGGGGGGGGCTCACGCAAACAAAAACTCGACCCATGTGAAAATTTTGCGTATGGCTCTAAAGCGAAAGAGTTTCGAATTCATAAGATATTGCGTAATCCTGCCGAAAGCCGCTTAGCGTCCGAGTTATGTATCGATGTTTTGCCGCTCTTTGGGGTCAAAGTTTAGCATTGGGAGGAATGCCTGAAAGTTGTGTTCTTTTCTTTCGTCTAATCGTCTTTCGTTCCATCCAATCAGAATTCATTCCGCATTCTGACTGGATGAAAGAAAATCTGCCAGGAATTTCTTCAGATCCGAATTTCGTGAAAAAAAAGATCGTTAACTCACCATGAAGAAAGCCATTTTATATTCGCGTTCTTTATAACATTCGTTTCTTCATTTTTGTTAGTTATTTCGTTTCATTTTTTTTAGTTTTCGTTCCTTAACGTCTGTCGATAAACACAGACATGACACATTAGTGCGGAAACGCGGATTTCAGCGTTTTCGGCATCGAATTTTGTCATTCTTGAGATCTATGTAAATTTGCATTAAAAGTTTTGGTAATGCATTGGGGAAGGGGGATGCGCTCACAAAAGACGTGAGCACGCAAACAAAAACTGCGCCGTGTTCACATTCAAAATAATGTCAGATTTGATAGATAAACGATCAGGAAGAATGTACATTGAAACGCATTCTTCAATTTAGAGTGCTAAATACAAAATGATGAGCAAAAAGCAGTCTGCTGTTGAATATTTTAGAAAAAAAGATTTTTTTGTGTGATGCTATTGATAATAACGTGCAAAAATTTAAGGTTATCAGGCAAATGGTACTAGGAGGAACTTGACAGTACGAAAATAGCTATGAAAAACCAGCGGGAGTGGTCTCCCCTAAACTTTCTCGTATACTCCTAACACATGTAGAGAAAACTAGAATAATAAAAGACGTCAAATAAACTTCCGTCGCAAGTAAACCAAAGTTGGAACCACGCGTGGTTTGAAGGAACAAAACAAATTCAAATCCTCTGCTCATTCTTTTGCGCAACAGGACCTGGCGATACTCCCTAAATGTTTGCTTCCTTACAAAATCCCTCCAGAATTTGTTTTTGGCAAACTGCCAAGTTTCGGAGCGTCCCTTCCTTGCACAGGCATTGCCACTAGTAGGCATGCTCAGGGAGTTAGTTTCAAAACTGAACAAGCATGCGATTATACAGACAGACAGTCAACCCTTTGACGGATTTGGCCCAAAATTTTATACGGACCTACATTCATGACGATAAAACTGTGTATAAAATTTTATCCATCTGGCTTTTCAAGTTTTTGAGTTATAGCGTTCGCATGACCCCGAACATACAGACAGACAGACTTCCCGTTGACGGATTTTGTCCAAAATTTGATAGAAACCTACAAATTATGTTTAAAGACCACATACCAAATTTCATCCCCGTAGGTCTAATAGTTTTCGAGTTATCGTGTTCACAGACACACACACAGACAGACATAATTCCAAAATTGTGTTTTTCGGAATCAGGGAGGTCTAAAACGTGGAGATTCGTCAAAATCTCGAGTTCGAATTTTTTGACGATTACAATACCTTCTCTTTGTATACTTCGTATACGAGAAAGTAAAAATCAAAGAAATAGAGCAAAATTTAGAAAATGAAGGAAAATAGCAGACTGGAGCATAAAAGAAAACTTGAAATGTTAGTTCAAAAAATGAGAAACAAAAGTATTAATAATTATGTATAATCAAAAGGAGTTTTTACATGACCATATTTTTTAGTGTGATAATTTTTACCATAGTTTTATTTTAACAAAACTTTATACGTAACTCATTTTTCACAAATTAATTTTTTTTAAATAATAATTCTACAATATTTTTAATATCTCAAGCACTTTTTGTATAAATTTATTCATTTATTGTTCAATTAATCATACTTATTTTACTTCTCGGTGTTTACGTTTGATGCGATTCCGCATTTATGAAGTTCAGCTTTTTTTGTTCCATGCCTGTGTCATGTCTGTATTGAGTTTTCAAATCACAATTGATTAAACAAATTAAAGAGCATAAAATTCCCTACAAACCATACTTTTATTTTTCTTCCAGCTTTAATAGTTTCCCAGATAATGGATCTCAAAGGTTGCTGCCATCTTTGATTTCATCTCCTTTTTTTAGTTTCTCTTGAATATCTCAACATCTAGTCAATTTTCAAATTGCATGTAATCAGGAAATTAAAGAGCGTAAAATTCCCTACAAACACATGCTTTTATTTTTGTTTTAGCTTTAATAGTTTCCGAGATAATGGATTTAAAAATTTGCCGTCATCTTGGATTTTGTCCCCCTTTTTTTCAGTTTTTTTTTTTTTTTCCTTCCCCTACCTCCGGAAAAAGTCAGGGAATTTTTTTATGAAACCTGGAAAAGTCAGGGAAACTGAAACAACAAAAATGATGGCCACCCTGTATTAGTTTATTAAACAAATAATATCTAATCATTGTATTTAATTATATTTTACACTTGATATTTGGACTCTTAACATATTAACCCTTCGGCTCCTGCTCTCCTTTCTGCTACGTTAGTACACGCACAGGACAAATTTTACCCCATTCTTGTTCATTGCCTAATAAGCTTGTGATATATGATTAGGCTAAAACAAGGCTTTTATATTAAATTATGAACCAATCTGAAGATTTGAAAACAATTTAACGCAATATATTTTTATATTTATTTTGAAATTTATTTAATTTGAATATCTATTTTTACTGAAAAATGTACACATAAAAGTTTCAACTGACGAATTTTTCTATAAAATATATATCATTTCTGCAACCGATTTTTTTTTTAAGTACACATAATAGGTGTATCAATATTTAGTAACAAATATTTCATATTCTTTGTATTGAAACTTTTTGAGTAAACGATGTCTAAAATTACAACAAAATTAATCAATATAATCTACTAATTATTAAATAATATATGTAATATTTAAATATATATATATAACTTAGCCGCATTTTAGTCATTCCATCTGCTAATCGTTTGAACAATGCTCGCAAAATATGATAATATGCCTTTTACAGATTAGTTTATTTTAAACAGGACACTGATGTTTTTCTGTAATCCTTTCTGGGACACATATCACAATGTCCAGATCCTCTGAGATTTTATTCTTGTTCTCCGGCCAATCTCTTCATACCAGTTCTAAATTCTTTTTCGCATTTGTAAGCGCTCATTTTGTCCTCCCACTTCGTCTCTCAGTGCTAGACTAAAATGAAATGTGGGAACACGCGCGGGGCAAAATTCCTCCCATCTGACATTGTTAAAGTGATAAAACCTGATTTTCTGAACGTAAAAGAAATTCCTTTTTGCCAGCTGTTCATTACCTTCACCTTGAAAGGTACCAGATGTATAAGAACAGTCAATTAAGAATAACCTTTTTTTATGCAAAATAATGCAGCTGGGGTAGATTTTGTCGCAGCGTGTGTGCTAACAGGTTAATAAATTCAAGTGAATTAACCTTTAAAGGCCCAGTGTTGCTTTTAAGCAACATACCCAATTTTGTCTTCTAAAATCTTGAGAATAAGACTGAAGCTCTATTGCCTGTTGTTGCCAATAGGATATATACTGAAATTTTTATTAAATCAATTTACAACATATAGATGGTAGCTTGAGTGCTTATAAAAAAAAAATGATGTTTTTTCACTTGAGGCTGCATCTTTTTAGCTTTTTTTTTACACTTGAAAATACCATATTTTATTCTACAGTTTTGAAGGAAATTCCTTATAACTATTATTTATTAAAATTCATCTGTGTTCGACTTTATTGGATTTCATTACGGAATTTTTTTTTTCTGAAATAAAGCCCAGTGTTGTCAGTTGGTAGCAAACTGATTTTTAGCCATAATCCATAGTTGAAACAAAATAGGAGTTCATGTTTTATTCAAGAAATGAAAATCAAACATTTTGAAATCAATTTTTGAAAAATGGGCTTTTAAGGCTTAACATGTTACCATACAATTTTAGTGCTTGTATATATTTTTCTATAGAGAGTTGGATGATGATAGCAACTGTATGTGGTACTGTATGTATTAATGGTGATATCATTAAATAAGTAATATTGCTGCAATAGTTGGTTGTAAATATTGACTTTGGGGGCTTTGTTGATTGTGAAATTAATTCTGAAAACATATCAACTGAACAGTTAATCAGTATTTTATATAGACAATACATTGTTCCCAAGTTTTCGACGTGTATGTAAGGATTAAATTTATTATAGAAGTACCATGTCAGATTTTATAATTTTCTGTAATGAATTATGCCTAGAATTCAAGAAAGTGTATCAAATATATTGTAGCCTTTTTAATTCAAGCAGCTTAATTTGAAATGTACATCTATACTTATAAAAGGCAATGTTTGTGTGCGTGTCTGCGTGCGATGTCCAGACGAACCTATCGCACTTACAACCTTGAAATTTGGCACACAGGTAGTCGTAATGGTGACTGAATGCACCTCGAAGCCGAAATTTTAAAATTTTATCTAGAAAATTTTTTATTTAATGTTTTGTGTTGTTTTGGATGATTTTTCGCACTAATTTCTCAATAGCATGGTTTCGGATAACTGTACGACAAAAATAGATACATCATCGGAAAGAGCACGCGATTTCCGTTCTAATGAAGTTAATTTTGAATTTCTAATGTAATTTACTGAATTTAGAAAAATAGTCACTTTTATGGTAATTTTTAATAAAGATTTCTTTAAATTATCGCATCTGACGTTCTAACATCTCTATAATTTTCATTTTTTTTCAGCCTATAAATGGAACGTTTATGTCGGATTTAAAACAAGAACTATTAAAATATCTTTTTTCGTTTTTTAAAAATTAATTTTTCCCTGGTCGGTTTAAACAGTTTTTTCGTAGCGAGATTTAACAGCGAGAGCTTCTCCGGACCATCCCACAATGCATTGTTGCAACGTGACCTTCTTCGCGGCAGGTGACGTCATTCGCAAAGAAAAATGAGCGGGAATATCAATAATGTGTATTTTTTGTTTTGCTTTCAAAACTTTTTCCTGCCATTGTGGCCACTTTTTTCCACCCACTTTTTTGAAGTCCTGATTCCACGGGCAACGCCGTGCGCGTACTGCTAGTATAAAATATCTTTGAATTTTGCTAGCTTAAAATACTGTTCATACTATGAAATGTTATTTATTTCCATTAAACAAGAATACATGCGAAATTTGTAGATAAAAAAAGAATCTCCCCACAAAAGCCTGTTGAGCGGGATTTAACTTATGGCAGAGGTGGGGAACCTTTTTGGCACTGAAATGCCTCATTAAATTTCAGCAGTTGGACAAAAGGCCACGCAAGCAGAATCTTGAATGCTATTGTTCTGTAATTAATATTATATTAGAGACAATTGCATTATTTCAATACAAACTATTAATAACTGGCAAGTCCACATATGAAACTCATGAAGGCCGCAGGTTCCCCATTCCCCTGACCTACGGTAAATATTTTGGAGATTATTTATTGAACAGCTGGTCAGCTTAACCAGATTTTTTGCATTACACAAGCCATTTTCTTTTCACTAGCAATTCTTTAGTGTACTTCAGTTTCACATCTAAAGCTTTATACTGAAAAACCATTGTCTACATAAAAATGTCCTGCTGATCATACTGATTGATTTTTCAGCTGGTGCAAAGAAGAAAAAAAACTTGTAAAAAAATGTTGAGAAGTGAATGTAAGCACCTCCTATAAAATGACGCAGTGAAAAATTAATTCATTTTTAATAATTTTTTTAAAAATTACTTTTTCGTTTGAAAATATGTGCTTGCATATGTATTATACAGGGTGTCCCAAAAAAGTTGAACAAGCTTTTATTTCCTTTAATATTGATCCTGGACGTATACTTCCAATCAAAAAGTTTCATAAAATAAGGTGATATGATACATAAATATGAAAGTACTTTAACTTCTAAGGGGGATTGATAATAAAAAGTTACAAAAATTAAATTTTTATACGGCCCCCGTAGTGCAAAAATGTCATTTAGTAAAATGTTTCTCTTGCATCTATTCGCATGCAAAGGTGCACACTTCTATCTGCAAAACTTAGAGATATAAGAAGACAAACTTATTAACTTGTATATTGGAAAAAAACCAAAGGTGATTGACAAATTTTAAAAAGTTTGTCATGAATAGTCATTGTTTGATTTTTCTGCAGATAAAGAGCAAAAGCAGGAACATGAAGCGAGAACCATCGCCCCAAATGCCTTTTACAGGAATACATTTATATAACCTGCTTTTTAATACTGTAATTTGTAACTAATAAATTCCTAATTATATAAGTTGTATCTAATGTCTGTAAACTTTAAGAAAATAAGCCTTTATTATCAAGATTGAAAGCTAATTTACTTGAATAAATATTCGAAATATTTTAAAAAGAATTAAAAATATTCCCTTTCAAATTGGCAATGAAACAGAAGTGAGAAGTGCTAAATCAGAAATTAATAGGATTTATTAGAATTTCTAGCTTTGCTTTGTAATTTGTTTTATTTATCTATTTTTGAGATTACATCGAAAAAAAATTGAAATTATTACTTTGCAAGAGGGGAACAAAAAAAAAAGCTGATGACCAGATCTTTAATCCTCTAAGCCGTATCCCAGATAGCAATTTTAGTTTGCAGCAAGCTTGCCACAAATTTGTCATGCTTAGCATGCAATGTAGCTTTTGCATGTTAGCTTGCAGCAAGTTAACGAAAGCTTCGAAGTCACCATGAAACGAACTTGCAGCAAGCTTGCCGTGCAAGCTTATTGCAAATTATAGCAAAAACAGAGTACGAAACACAACCCGGGATAGAACTCGCTACCTCCCGGCTCCAAAGCGGAGACGCTAACCATTGAGCCAGTTGAACTCGGAGAGGAGAAGATAGATTTCGCTAATACATCGTTCGATTCGATTCGTATACGATTTATTTTTAACTATTTTCTGGATTTCATTAATTTTTTGAGTTGAGAATATGATTTGAAGTCAAAGAGAGAGCGATTTTCGCTAATAACTACGTTTTGCTAGTAGAATAAATTATGAAATTAGAGTTCAAAAGTAATTACTTTAAAATGGGACAACGTGTCTAGTTATTATTGTTCAACAAACACTGACTGTTTTTTAGATTTAATTTTGTTTATAAACGTTAAAATTTCAACATTAAGAAAAAGGCGAAGAAAGGTTCTTTAAAGTGAGAGTGATATATTTAGTAAAAAGATGGAAAATGTTTCAAAAATTTTTTTTATAAAAAAGTTATTTTTTTCACAAATTATCATTGATTTATTGAATTAATAAAAAAGAATTACGGTCTAGGAGATGCTATTAAAAATCGGATGTTTTTTAAAACAGGGACAAAGATAATTATCTCTTTATTGTGCTATCTTTGCAGGAAGCTTGTTTTGCAAAATTGCAGCAAGTTTGATTTGCAAAGGTGGTGGCGCTATTTGTCACATCGAACTTGCTACAAGTTCGATTCAAGTTTGACGCGTCAAATTTTGCCATGACAAGTGAAAATCAAACTTGCTGCAAACTTACGTGCTATCTGGGATTAGGCTAATTTTCACATAACTACTAGCTATCATCTATCTGCTTTTTATTCATATTTTTTAGAAAGATAATAAAAATAAACATAATTTGAGTTCTTGCAACAATTTTGCTTGTTGCAGCAAGACATGATTAAAAGTAAAATAAAGTTTATTGATAAAATTATCTGCAAACTAGTAAACTAAATAACTGCGCAGCTGCATGCTGTATCAACTAACTAGCAACAAAATACTTTGGTTTAGTTATATTAACGTCCCGTTAGGAAGGTACACGAGGGCTATTTTGGGACGGACCTGGTAATTTTGAACCGCGATCGGATGACGAGGACGACACTTGATCTGGCACTCCCTCTCCAAACTTCCGCACCACATTAACGAGAGGACGTTTGGCGTCCTATGTATGATTTAACGTGCAAAAGGTCTACGTACACGGCGGTTCTTCAGTGGAATCGGGTTTCGAGCCTGGAACACTCCGGCTTCGAGGCCGACACCTTACCATTGAGGCCACCGTGGCCTCAAGAACAAGATACAAAGCATAAATTAATTTTTGCACACAAAGGCAACCCCCTTATTTATTTACAATCAATGAGACAGTTAAAGGTTGGAGGGAATGAATCATATTATCATTGGTCAAACAACAATGCATTACATGCAATGGCCAATAAGATCACGCCACCTGTCATGACTTCAAAGCAATATTAACATACATATAACATATTGTCTATATATCATTTTTACGGCCTGGGAGAAGAGCTAGGTAATTTAAACATTACGGTTAATTAGAAATATTTTACCTTTCTTAGAAAATTTTATACGTTTAAAGTTTTACCTTCATTAAACTTAATAATAATTAAATTTAATTTTTCTTAGAACTTCTAACAGAAAATACCAAACCAAATTTCGAAAAACCTTCTTCTGTAACTTTTTCTATCGTCGGGAATTGAAAATATTTAGGAGGATTACGGTAAGGTTTCTTTAAGCTTTTGTAATAAAGAAAACTGTGAAATCTTTCTTCGAATGTTTGAAGCTGATACGGAGAAAAGCTTGTGAAATTCGAGTCGCGAAAACTGTTTACTGTTTGTAAAGTTGGAATTTTGTAATCGATTTTTCACTCACTTCCTGATATGCCAGAGTTTTAAAATTTTGTACACTTGTGTATTCCCGATGGCAATACGTTATTTTCATGTTCTGTTTCATTTCTAAAAACAAAAGATGCACAATATTGATTTTATCGCTTATTTTTCTTCGCGATAATAACATTTCAACTGCAGAAAAACAATAAAGAGCACGTTAATCCGAAACAATATTAAAAGATTGCAACGTGAAAATGATTATTATACTGCAAGTAAAATATGCGAGACATAAACACGTTAAGACACTGCCGAACGCACGGCTTTGCCCGTGGAATTAGGACTTCAACAAAATGAAAAAAAAAAAAAAAAAAAAACGCTCACAATGACATGATAAAGTCTTGAAATCAAAACAAAAGATACACATTATTGATTTTCCTGCTTATTTTTTTTTCTCCACAGTACAGAGTACGTTATTAAAGAACAATATTAAAAAATTGGAACGCGAAATATAAAATAGAATCCGAAAATAGTAATCGAAGTCAGTCATTTGAAGGTTATGACGTCACCTTCGCTGTACCCTGTCAGCCAATGCAATTGCCAGCAGCGTTCCGGAGAAGTGTCGCGGGAGGAAGCTCGCTAGAGGGAAAGTATCTTTCTACTGACCAGGAAAAAATTAATTTAAAAAAACTAAAAAATATATCTTAACCCTTCTCGTTCTGAATCCGACAGAATCGTTCCAGTTATAAGCTGAAAAAAAATTGAAAATGATAGTGTTATTAGAACGTTGGATGCAGCAGATTTAAAAGCAAAAATAAAATTTCGATGGCAAAAATGACTGTTTTTTAAAAGACTTGATGATTTGAACATAGAAATTCTAGTTCTTAAAAGGCAATGCGAATTTTGAAGTATTTAAATATCCAGATAAGTAATTTCGTTTTCATTTTTGAGTAACTTACTATTTTCAATCGAAATTAAATGTTTCGAAAATCACAGCATGATGTAATGAATTTTTTTTTAGAAGATCTAGGCGAAAAACAGGACTGTAAGGCTTTAAAAGGACCTTCACATTTCATTTTTAATATTAATAAAAATGCTTTTCATGATGTGCCAACATGATTCTGTTTTGGATAGAAACACATGTAAGACCGTTACCTCATGCTGGCATTGCATTGAAGTGCCTGCCAAGAGAACATCTGGGTAAAAGTGGATATGTGTTTATTTATAAATGATTTACTTTCACATCTCTATCTCGAAAATTAGTAATGATAGTAAAAGTGATAGATCTAGTAGATGATAGTAATGAGAAAACCAGCATGAAAGTTTGGAAGTATCCTTTAAATATTAATTATTAACCAGAACATTGACAATGTTTTGTACAGGTTGATAGATGATTTTTTCTCAGCGACAAATTTCAGTTCGGTTATTGTTATTTGGAAGTATCCCTTAACCATGACATTAACTTTAACCTTGAAAATTTTTTATACTGGCTGATACATGATAATTGTCATTGACAAATTTCATTTCAATGATCACCGCTCAATGATGGATGTCACTTCATGGGGATCTTTTAAATGATCAGATGGCTGGCCGCAACATGGTAATCTTACTTTATAAAATATGTATCTAATTAAATTCATTTTGGTACTTTATAAATTGAAGTTTATGTCTGCCAATCTAATTTTTTTTAAATTTAATGTTGCATTTCATCTTGGAAGAGGCATTTTATGAAGTAATTTGGATCTAATGTTTTAAAAACCTGACGTTATTCCATGCCCTCATTGGCATAGAACCATCATTACTTATTGAAAGTAAAACTGAAATTGTATTGTGTCTTGTCTTTGAGTTCTTATGATTGTAATCAGATACACGGAATGATGATTAATCTTGAACTAACTTATTAAAACGAAGAATGTAGCAAAATTTGTTCAGGCTAAATTAATATTATCATAACAAAAAATTATATAAGAAGAGAACTATAGTTTTCTAAATAAAACCAATGTATACAGAACTAACAGCAACTTATTTTAATCCTGCAAAATGGAGATTACAAAATAGCCTGTCATCGCAAAATGATTCCTCTTTAACTTATTATAATTAAAGGAATAAACAACATATGTTTCAAAAGCAAACGTTAGTTGTTTTAAAAATATTAAAATCTTCTTTACATAATTGCGTAAGCGTCAATTAGCCGAAGTCATTTTCTTTTTCAGGAAGGTGGCTTAATTTCATGGCATTTTCTTGATGTAATCGCATGCAGCCACGTAAAATAGACAGTGAGATATATTATTAATTTATCCATAAAATACGCAAATTTTTTTTCTTTTTTTATATCTTACTTTTTTAGGAAGGTGGCTTAATTTCATGGCATTTTCTTGATGCAATCGCATGCAGCCACGTAAAATAGACAGTGAGATATATTATTAATTTATCCATAAAATACGCAAATTTTTATAACCAAGAACTTCACACTGATGAGATTTAGAGATTTCCTAAGTAAAACTCTGTTCTAGACAGAGACTAAGAAAAAACTGCTATAAACACCAAAAAAGAAAGGGAAGCGACAGAAAATTTACTTTGTTTCACAATTTTTTCTATGTGCAAATTGCCATCGAGTGTGAAGGCGGATATATGGAAAAATTGTGGAACACAATAAAATGTTTTACTTTTCTGTCTATAATGAATTTACTTAATTTTTCCTCTGGTACTTTAACTGCATTGTTTTTATAACCAACAGAGGATTTTTCTTTACTACGATATCCCATTCTTTTGAAACAAAAATCTCTTCCTCGTGCTCTAAGATGAAATCTTCAACTGATTTCTTGAGGTCGTTATCATTGTGGGTGTCTGCTAGAAGAAGAAGTTCGCAAGCATAGGTTGTGGTGAGGTTTTCTACCAAAAAGGAGAAACAAACTTCCTTCAGTTTACCGATGTCATATTTATCAGCAGCATAGTACAGCTGAGGGGCAGTTTCCCACTGGAGGTTTTCAATGTTGTCAGAATACAAGAAGAACAACAGCTGCTGCACTATATCATCTTCTAAGTCATCGACACGAATGCAGTCAGTATTTTTTTTCTTTCATGTTGTTGGTCATCATCGCTTTGAAGACAGGGGATCTAGCACAAAGCACGATCTTGTGAGCTGGAAAGGATTTTGTTTCCGTTTTAACTTCAGCATCAGTTAGGCACTGGTTGATGTAAAGAGATTTTATGTCTTCCAATACACTGGAATTAGAGCACAATTTTTTTGCAGCTTCGTAGTCATTTTTTCCAGGAACACAATTTCTTTTCCGTTTCATAACAACCAACATTTAAAGTTTCTTCAATTGACTAAAATTCAATTCCATAGTAAAAAGTGCATTCGCATATCAATGAAAATTTGCCATCTAGCAAATATTCATTTTTCCTGTTTGAAACTGCCTCCCTTGTTGACAAGGGCAGTTTATGAATGCTTTTTCTTGCAGAATCATATCGGTTGTCAGTCACGCCACATTCTATTACATTTCCAGATCTATCTAACAAAGAAAATTCATATTTGCAAAGGATATGATTAGTATCGGCTAGTACTATTTCGAAGTAAAATATAGACTGCTTGTTATGAAGCGTCCGTTTTTTGAATGAGATCGAATCTTGGTTGTCCTCTTTACATTTGTCTGGAGTGTGCCGAAATTCTCCACAACATGAAGAAAAGAATTTTTTTCAACTCTGATGTGGGATCGAGCAGAGCTTTGTCCAACGTTTTGAATATTTCCGTCGCCCTTCCATATCTTACAGCGGACAGTCAGAATATCCTCGGGTAAATAATCAGAATTTCTTCGCAAAAGTATTTTATCCATCTTGAAGAAATTTCCAAATACATATCCTTTACCCCTTTTGAATTCATCCTCAGTTTTCTTACAGCAAAAAGCTGATCTATCTGCTGCTTGAAATGACAGTTCGTATTTTATAGAAATGTTTTCTGGTCCGTCATCTTCAATACTTCTGAGTAGAGAAAGAGAAATGTGACCTTCGTCTTCTTCATCCTCTCCTCTTGGATACAATTCTAGCTCCCACGTTGTACCGTCCAGTTTGTCGACTGTGAAATTTGGACTGGTCAATTTTCCCCCATTCTTGTGCCAACAATAACTAATTTTCTATAAACCAAAAGAAAGTATATTCACTTCGTTCGTTATCCATGATACCTCTCTTTTGACAGCGCAAAACTGTAGTCAGCCAATACGAAAGCCCAACACAAGTAAACTCCTATCCTGATGATTAGATTATTTAGATAGCTGACAGAGGAAATTTCCGCCACACGAAAACAGTCTTTTTCCTCGATCGCGCAAACTTTTTGACTGATCTAAGATATATTTCATCGGGACTTCCTAATTTGTATATTTGTCGAGTAACTTTTTAAGACTTTCCTACTGTTGAATTTCCCGGTTTTAGAATTACAAACAGAAATTCCACTGGGTTGCCAGATTCCAAGTTAAAATGAAATAACAGGAATTGTAAAACTTATTACGAATGGCAACATACTTCCACTTTCTGTTTGTATTGCTATTTATAGGAAAACCTCAATTTTTTATTTTCAAAGCTTTTTACAGCTATAAAATTTTAATTATTGAAAAGAGATTTAAATGGTTCATTAAAATCTTCAAACAGAGCACTGAAATTTTGAAGATTCCCCCAATTTATGCCTGTAAGTATGTAGGCATTTGCTTACTTAGAGGCATAATGGTTAATGATTCTATTAACTTTCTGCTTTCGGATTCTAATGCTTTTAATTTGATACTTTTGCCATTCATTGAATTTTTCTGTCGTTGAGATTTTAGTTATTTCTTTTTTTTTTTGACACTTCAAACCTTGGTTCAGAAAGAGAAGAATTTTATGGTATCTAAAGTGAAGTGATCCAGTGTTTCTGTTTAAAAATTTAGAAAACCGAGAAGCGAATGTGATCTTTTTTAACACAAAAGAATATAAAGGTAAAACCAAAGTGTCCGTGCATCCCTCGCCAAGATGGCGCCAAATCATGGAAAACTCGCCAAACTTCCGCCGTGTAATCACATTTACCATGTTACTGTCCGCCATTGGCACATTTGGTGAGTTATCGCCAAAAGAAATTCAACTTTGGCGCCGTACCGTACACTTTGGTTGGGCCCATAAAAATAGGTATCATACTTATTTTCACATCTTAAAAACTTTTACAATATGCGTATTCTATTTTTCAATTTATGTTACTTTTTTAAATCTTTATTGATGTTTGATTTTTTTTTAATATATTTGTAGGAAAGTTATATTTGTTCTTCATGTTAGACAGCTAAAGCTGTTTTTTATTTTTATAGGTGCTAAGTATGCTTGCCAGCTGTTGACTTATTAGTACTAATTTAATAACAAGGGTTTTCTTAAAATTTATAGAAACAGGATCTTAAATTTATAGAAAGAAGTAAAACAACCACCATTTGATTGAGGTAATAGGTAGCAGAATTTCCTCCTATTTTGATGTACGTGACTCGATATTCTGAAATCAAATGCTGCTATTTGGTAGTTGCACTTGTTATTATGGGAGTTTATCTTGTATAGAATGAATTGACCTGGATGTAAAGTAATTTGCTTTATATGAATTCCATCAAAAAATGGCTTTATTTGATATTTTTTATAGTTGTTTAATTTATTAAGTATTTTATTGATAACATTATATTTGATATTATCAATATAATATCAAATGTCAACTAATGGTTCATTTGAGCTTTAACTATACTAATTGTCAATTTATGATGTACTTGCCGCCTTTGGCGATCAGCTGCTCGCCCTTTTAAATTAGTTTTTATTTTTGTATTTTATATTAATTATAGCATTCCCGGTCGCGGTTTCATCCGCGATAATTCAGGTAAGATGAACAGGTAAGGCCTCCCCTAAACTTGCTCGTATACTCATTTTTCAAAAACTCTCGTATAGTGTTTCAGTTCCCCATACCCTCGATCGGATAAAGATGTCGAATCTGCTCTATTCCCAGAACGCAACAAGTTTCTCCAGGACACGTGAAAACAACAAAACAAACGGAAATGAAATAATCCTCGCAGTATCAGAATTCGCCAAAATGGAGAAAAAGGAGCCAAAAGGGAAGAAAAAAGCGCTAAACGTTAAGCATCAGCCTTTCGCCATGAAGCCGCTGAATATCATGCACAGAGCTTGCTTCCAATATGCATGAGCGTGGAGATGAAGGTTTCGTTCCAAAAATAAAAAAAAATTTAATATGTAATTTCAACACCTCTTTTTTAACCGATTGAAATGAAAATTGGGCACAGATCTATAATTAAAGTTAGCATCCGTGATACCAAGTTTTATTTATCTAAGCGAAAGTGCTTATAAGATAGAATTTTTACAAGTATTTGATAATACAGACCGACAGACAATCGGCTCTTTGACGGATTTGGCCCAAAATTTTATACAGACCTACATACATGATGATAAAACTGTGTACCAAATTTATCCATCTAGCTATTTAAGTTTTTGAGTTATAGTGTTCACATGAGCGTGGACAGGTAGACAGACGTATTTCCCGTAGACGCATTTTATACAAAATTTGATAGAAACCTACAAATTGTGTGTAAAGATGGCATACCAAATTTCATCCCCGTGTCTCTAATAGTTTTCGAGCTATCGTGTTCACAGACAGACACACAGACATAATTCCAAAATTGTGTTTTTTGGACTCGGGGAGGTCTAAAACGCGGAGATTCGTCAAAATCTCGAGTTCGAATTTTTTGACGATTACAATACTTTCTCTTTCTATACTTCTTATACGAGAAATTAAAAAGAGAATATTTTATTTGGCAGATAAATAAAATATAAACAGACGTAAATTTTAAAATGCCAGCTATACAATTTTGTTTGATGCATCACAGTTAACGAAACTTAAAAACTGAGCTTCAAATAACTCTCACTCAATTCGTCTATCACTCATCGGTAGAATGATTAACGCTGAATATGTTCGCAAAAGCCGAACATGCAGGATACCCCGTGTGAACTATTGGGTGGAAAAATTGAGGCGGCACAAATTTTATAGACATCTAAAACACTCGGGACTATAGGGGGTAGACAATAAAGTTTTAAACTATAATTAAAAAATTATTTAGATTTCCGGAACTCTATTTCTTTTCTGTAATTTCTAGTTTCAGGCAGCTAAAATGAAATAAAAATTAAATTTTTCCCTAAATAAGTAGGGGGTGACTGATCCGATTTGCCGCCACTGGTGCGAACTATGATTGGGCAGCATTTCTCCCTTGATCGTAACCCATCACCAAACGTCCCCTCCCCACAGTGCTATAAATAGAACCGTGACCTTGAGGAAGCGTGAGGTACGCCGTTGCTCCGTCCGTTTTACAGATGAAAATTGTATTTGAATACATTTTCAAAAATTAATTAAAATTAAATAGAATGTCGCATTGAAATAAAATCGGTGACAATGAAAAGCTAATTTTTTAAACTTTAAGATGATGTCAAAATGATTTTTGAGCGACAATATGCTCCGAAGCTATTGCGTAAAAATTACAATATACAAAAATTTGAAGGCATTTTCATGCCTCACAATTTTAAAATCCCAAGAAAACATGAGAATAAATGCTTGAAGAAAGAAATGAAACTGTATTGAGTAATTAGTTTTCCTTACACTTGTTTCAGGAATTGAAGTAAATTCATTGAAGTATTCATGTCTCCTCTTCTCTAGAAAATATAAATCACCTGCTTTGTAGATGAGTGCAAATATTAAGGGTTATTTCTCGATGCAAAATTCTTGTTTATAATAATATAAAGCATTCCCTGACAGCTTATTTTAGAGCATAAAGCTTGGATTAAACTACTTCTCAAGTACAAGCTTCTACTCTGTAAGATAGTATTAAAGCCAGTAATGCTGTACAGATTGCTCAGTTACAAAACTATACCGTTAAAAACTTTGGAAACTGCCAGTAGAACAAAATAGTGAATTAATGAGAAATGTAAATGGTTCTTAGTATGGGCAGCTTAAAGTCATGCACCTCAGAATTCAACCTGTTTTGGATCATATGAAAATAAATCCAGGCAAGTTTTAAAAAAAATATTGGATATTTACAACATATTGCAGCAACATTCACCATATAACCCAGTTGCTCAAAGGTCTAGAAAAAAAAAGCCTAAAATCGTGCTGAGTTATGTCTTTGAACATTTTATTGCATGCAAAATATACTATGAATTCTGCACAACAGATGTGAATCTGAGTCTCGTAATTACTCAAAATTATATTTTTTCAGACTGATTTTAAGCTGGACATTTACGGCAACACCATTTCACGCCATTTGGAGCGCCTCACTCCAAAACCTCTCTTCAGTGCTACAATCCGGTGGGAAGCGGCACAGTATGGTTGAAAAGTTTAGATTTTCATCCAGTCAAATTTTTCATAAAACTGAAATATGATGTGGGGTATGAAAGCTATATTCTCACGGGCAAGCGGGAGGAGGGGTAGGCACAATAGAGGGTGATCCAAGTGACCTATTGTGTGGTTTACATGGGGCCTCCATGAATGATTCGAATAAATGGATGGGCCGAAAATTCGAACGTTGTGGAGCAGTGCACTCCAAATGGCCTGGAATCAACCTCCTCGTGAATATTTTGCTTTAAAAAGCTATGATGGAGAACCTGAGAATTGAATTTTATTGTCTAAAATTAAGACACTAAGAAATGGTGTTCGATGTTTGTTTTAAATCAATAGTTTTCAATACATATTAAAACAAGTATAAATCACTCTAAAATTAATTTCAAAATAAATTATTTAACTCAAATTCTTAAGAAAAAACAATTCAAAATTAGATGTAAAGATACTTTATATTGAGTGAAATTCAGTAAAAGATGCTGTTGCTATTGCTTTTCTTCATAATATATCAAATGGCTAATCATTCCACAAATTGCTTTCAAATTAAACTATATAACTTGAATTTTTATAAAGGACAATTCTAATTCAATTGTCCTATATAAAAATATATTGATGTGAAGGTACATACTTTGTATTGAGTGAAACTTTGTAATAGACATTAGGCTGGACCGAAAAACTCAAAATTTCTTTTTCATCTCGCCATACCGCGGAAAAGTTGCGAATTGGTAAGAACGTAAACAAGGAAAAAAGTAAGGAAATTAATTGGTATCTTCCGTTCCGGCTACGGCCTTGAAAATCGAAAAAATTGACAGAAATTGAAACAAAATACTTTAACATCTTTTTAATTTTAATCCCTTACGGTTTGAGTTTTCTCCCATTACCAACATTTCTTTTGCGCTCGTGGTAAGACTTAAGCATACGGCGCGGTCTCTCGCAAACCATCTTAAAACTCGCCAAACTGCCGGATCAGAAGAACAGCCATAATTACCAACTTTGGCTAGAAATCGCCAAAAACAATTCAAATTTGGCGAATGTGCCATGTTTTTAAGACGAACCTTATTATAGTCTACCGTTTTCACATTAAGTGATACCCTCAGGGATACGAGTAAAACAGGTTGCCAGCTCTACAATAGAATACAAGTTAAATTATTCCAATACAATTTGACTTACTATATTCAGTCCTTTGTCATTCAATAAGCTTTTGTGTTTTCTAATAAATAGTTGCAAATAATAATAAAATATATAAATGCAAATTTCTTTCCAATCCAGAAAATAAGCATAAAAATTAATATTTGTAGGGCGGTGCACATTCAAATTATCAAATGTTTTGTTTAAAGCACAAATTTTATAATAAGGTTTTGAGTAGATATTTCTGTTTTCATAAGAGAGATGCTTAATTTCAAAATTTGTTACTCCCATTATACGACAATAGGAAATGAATAATCACAAGAAGTATGCAAACATAAAATCATATTTTGAGTAATATTAAGGATGTAAACTACAGAAAAATATTTTTAAATTATTTTCAATAAATGATAAACATGCAATTTTTGCTTATGATAACACCAAATGAATGATCAGAAGATGCTCAAACTCTTGAAGTCACATTTTGAGTAATATTAGAAGATTATTATTGTATTCATTTGTCATTCACATATTTTAATATTCTGCACTAATTTATAACAAAAGTACTTCAATCTGAAATTCTTCAACACCACAATACCAAAGGAATGACCAGAGGATGCATCTAAAATATTCAAATATCATTTTGATCGTATGTAAAAAAATTATTTCTAAGGAAGATTCGCACTTAGCATAGATCTTCAAACATTTTTTTAAAAAGTAGTTTAACAAAATTCCTTGATTTTAAGCAAATGAAAGAACAGATGTGAGAAAATCAGTATTTATTTTGACAGAAAGGAACATCCAATTAAATATAGTTATTGTCTTTATAATAGTGGAATTGTTTTTGTAAGGTGTAAAGAGCAGTTATCTCTGTGTTAAATTATATCAAAATGTTCAATATAATTTTCTATTTTACAGTCGAGAATTAAAACCTTTAAGTGATAGATTAATTTTAAAAAAATAGATAAAAGACATTTCCACACTTATTCTTCTGCTCAAAGGCAGCATTCAAAAAATTAGTTCTGAAAAGATGAGGAATTCGAAAATATTATAAATTTATATACTTTGCATAATGGTACATAATGGGCAGAAAAGAAATATACTATACGATAATAAATAATTGTGTTTATTTACAAATAACCACACAATTGAATGAATTCATAAATTAGCCATAAAAAATTTAAGAAAAGATGCAACAAATTTTGATTTGTACCGTATACTATTAGAGTAATTTCCCTTTCTTTCTCCAGGGCTG
>BGPR01006817.1:0-76555 GCA_013235015.1 Araneus ventricosus | reverse complement strand
AAAAAAAGCAATTCTGACTGAATCTTCCCTTTGGAATTCTTAAAATAAAGTCTGCTAAACTACTTTTAAGGAATTTTACGTGTTTAGATTAAATGTATTCCATTTTTCTTAGAATTTCGGCCGCTGAATTTTGTGAGATGTATCCCAATTTGTGTGAAAGGCCCAAAAAGGCGGAAGAATATTGCCTGAAACACCCGCAGTTCTGTCCGAAAAATATTTCAGCCTTGGTGGTAAGTTCCTTGGAGGTATATTTAATTCTAATAATTAATGAACTTCTGCTTAAACAAACAAAACAATATTCCAAATTTATGTCAAAATTAAGAAAACAAATGAAATATTTTTAGTTCAGAATTAGAAATATTATGCACTAAATTATTCTTCTTTATGATATATTATATTATATAATTGATGAGTTTTCCTTTTCCAGGTAGTTTTATTCAATTTACCTAACAATTAACCTATTGAAGACCCATAAATTAATAATATCTAACCAATAAACTTCTGTGCAGTCTACCAAGTTTTTAAGTCATAGTAATATTCATTAAGACCGCTTTTAATTTATTAAGTGGAATGCTAGTCAACAGGTCCTGAAAGTCATATGTCTCGATATGAGTTATTTCATTGTTCTTTGTAACTTACATTTAATAAATTAAAAGAAGTTTTAATGCAATATTACTATGAATTAAGAAACTTGTTAGACTGCACAGAAGCTTATTGGTTAGACATTATTAATTTATGCGTCTTCAATCATCTCGAATGGCGAAAATATTTTCTCACAGGTTAAAGGAATTCCACAGGGATCTTGTTTTTCTTCTTTAATTTCAAATCTATTTTCTTCATTTTTACGAAAAAGATACTGTTTTAAGTTTAAATTCAGCTTTTAGATATGTAGATGACATTATAATTTTAATTTTAAAGATTTTTCTATAGTTAGTGGGGATATTTATCC
The DNA here is from genome assembly GCA_013235015.1 of Araneus ventricosus. Taxonomy (NCBI): domain Eukaryota; kingdom Metazoa; phylum Arthropoda; class Arachnida; order Araneae; family Araneidae; genus Araneus; species Araneus ventricosus. The sequence goes on along the minus strand of BGPR01006817.1, from coordinate 75,606 downwards.
TGTGGAATTAAAATTAACAAAAACTAACGATAATAATATTAAAGCTATTTTTATTGATTTAGATATTGACAGTAGTAAGGAATTATATTTAGGCATTTACGACAAAAGAAATGAATTTGAATTTAATGTTAATAGGTTTAACTTTTGGAATTCTAATATCTATTTTAAGATCTATAAAAAAACAATACTAAGGATCAATTACTAAAGATTAAAAATATTTGTAACAATTCAGAATCAAAGAAAAAGGAAATTGAGCTTTTTAAGAACAATCTTAACTCTAATAAAATTCCCAATTCTCTTTATTTACCTTTACTCCACAGCGTTCTGTAGGTTTTTAAAAAAGCGACTTCCTATATTTGCCTTTGGTCTATTCGCCTTTGATTTATTGCATCTCATTTTATTTAATTATCTATTTTTATTATGTACTGAAACTCTTAAAAAAGTTCTTAATACTCTTTACGGACAGTAAAAGGTTTCCAAGACTTTTCACTCCTAGTAAAATATTTACCGAAACTCGTAACGTTAACTGTTCAACATAATAACCGAGTTCACGTCAGTACTTTTGAACGCTCGGGTGTGTTCCTACAGCGTTCTTCTGCATCTAAATCCCGCTACTGTATTGTTTATCCATTTGGGGACTTTTGGGTGAGTTTTGACACCTTTTTCATACTTTTTTTTCACATCATTGGTTTTAAAATAGGGTTCCATGTATTTTATTTGAATTAGACATGAACTTTTTCGATTTTTGGTTTGAAATTTGGTCTCTTGTATTTTTTTCGGTTAAACATGAACATTATACTTGATATACTTTTTTTGTTTCAAATTATTGTTTGTTTTTGTTCGGTGTTCCGGGGAAACAAACTCTTTCTAGCATTATCGCTAGAATTTGTGTTTAGAAAGCACCGAAAATATGTATACGCTCGTACGGGATTTTCCTTGCTGATGACGCGTCCCGGACGTTACCGTTATATTCCGTTTTGTTTTAATTTCTTTTTTACGACGTGGTTTTGATGTTTTCTTTTGTTAATGTATATAGATCTGCTAACTCAAGGAAAATTATAGGAATAATACAATCATTATTATATTAAAATTACACTTCATTAATATCCCATTAAGAATTATTCTACCTTTATAAGATAATCATGTTTTCCAGCGGAAGTTATTCTTATGATATATATTAAAAGATATATATCATATATATATCATATATATATATATATAGTTTAGTTAAACACTGAAGTTCTTGCAAGGGATTATTGGTATGTTTGTTAATTTCTTTTTGAATATTTTGTTATGACATACATTGTTTATTATTAATATATATAAACTTTTGAATGAAGGGTGGTTTTGGGTTGAAGGGGTCATGATCGGTGAAGATATGCAGAAATTTTCCGGAAGTCGTGACATGAGAACCGTTGCAATAGGTAGACTAACTATAAGGAATATAACTAAGCAATATATATATAATGTGTGTGTATGTGTGTATTTGTTACAACATCACTTCGGAATGGCTGCAACAATTTTGGTGACATTTGGTACGCAGGTTCCTTATTAACCAAGTTGAAGTATAGGAGGGGTAAATTAGCCCTAACATATTCCCTCAGGATAGGGTGGGGCAAAGTCTCCAAAATATATATAACAAATAGACCAGTTGACATCTTGGCGATTTTCATAAAACTCGGGGCGCAGGTTCCTTATTAGCTAACTTGAAGTATAGGAAGGGTAAATTAGCTCTAGCACAGTCCGTCAGGGTAGGGTGGGGCAAAGTGTTCAAAATACATATACCAAATAGAGTAGTTGACATGCTTCACGATTTTGATGAAATTCGGTACACAGATTCCACATTAGCCTACTTGAAGTACTGTAGGCGTAAATATGATCTAACCCAATCTCTTTGGGTAGAGAGGGACAAAATTACCAAAATACATATCTAACAAATAGGCCGATTGACAGGCTTGACGATTTGATTCGATTGGGTAATTTTATGGAATTTGGCACAAATATTTCTAATTAGGGAACTAATAGTACTATAGGATAAATAAACTCTAATTAAATCCGTCAGGTTAGTGTCTGCTAAGTTATTTTTATATACGTAATAAATGCTTCGATTGGCATGAAACTTGATCTCACAGAAACAATTTTGATGACAGTCAGTACATCTATTCCTGTTAGGCTGACTAAAAGTAGTGTATGGGTATATAAACGTTAATAAAATTCTTCAAAGAAGGGTGGGGCAAAATCGTCAGAATGGATGTAAACTCTTAGATCTGTTGGCATGCTTTTCGATTTGGTGAAATTCGGTACATATGTTTCTCAGTGGCTGATTAATAATGCTCTGTGGGTAAATAAACGCTAACCCAATCTCTGAAGGTATGGCGGGGTAAATTTGTTTAAATATATTAACAAATTAATCGATTGACATGGAATTTGATAGAGATAGGGAAATTTTGAGGACACAGGAGACATATGTTTCTCTCAGACTGATTAAAAGTACTGTAAGGGTAAATAAACGCTAATCCAATTCATCATATTAGGTTGGGGAAAACTCCTCTGAATTGCATGTAAATCCTTGGCCCAATTGACATACTGTTGGATATAGCTACGAAGATTTTGATGAATTTTGGTACACATACTTCTAATTAACTAACTAAAAATAGTGTACGGCTAAATAAACGCTAATCTAATATATGAGGTTAGGGTAGGGAAAAGATGTTTAATGCATGCGACAAATAGACGATTCACATGAAATTTGATACTGCATTGGTAATTTGATGAAATATTAAACATGTGTTTCTCACAAGCCGAATAAAGAAACTTAAGCAAAAATTCTTACTCAATACCTGAATTAGGGTGGAACAAAGACACAAGACGATTGACTCGAAATTCGATACTGGTGGAGCGATTTTGTTAAAACTTTGGAACGCATAATCCTTTCTAATCGTCATGAAACACTATTAGGGTAAATAAGCCCTAAGCGTTCAGAAAGTGTTGGGTCAATGCCTCTTAAATACACGAAAAAAAAATTGGATTGAAATGGCAAAAAAGGGAAATGAAGCATAACTCGCAGGTTTCAACATGTCGAACTAAAAAGATGGAGAGGTTAAATCTTTATTAATCAATCCTTTAGGATGTTAACTATCGATAAGATATGGAGAAATGTTCATTTAGAACGGCTGGAGCAATTTTGGTGAAACATGTTTCATTAGTTGATTTAGACACGTTAAATGATTTGTTATTTTAAAAATGACTCCAACATTGTTCAACAAAAACAAAAATTGAATACTGTATTGAGAAATGGGCCGACATTGTATATCACACTCTTCTGGATTGAGATGATCTGATGTATTTCAATGGATGTCAGTCATTGAAATACATCATGTAATTGATCAAATAACATGAATGTTTTATGGTCAGGATTCTTAAAATAATAAGATGCCCTCCACAAAATGGCTAAAAATGAAAGAAATATGTGTAATAATGTATACTATTAGATTAGACAAATTAAAGATATTTTTGTACTATTAATTTACAACGGCTAAAGGGATTTCGATGAAACTTGGTACACATGTTCCTCAGTAATGCACTTGAAGTATAGGAAGGGTAAATAAGCCCTAAAAAGTCAGTCAGGGTAGGGTAGGGCAAACTCTTCAAAATGCATTTTGGCTCAACTTTGCGACTCGGTAGTTGCTGAACTACATTTCCGATTTTCAATTTTTCTTCTGTTTATGGATAGATATATCCATAAACAGAAGATCCTTTATCTCTAAAATAAGACATTAGAAATGTTTTTAACATATGCAGTTACCGAAATATAGAGGATCTCCCATACAATGTTTTTTGTGGCGTTTTGGCGTTGAATCAAATTTCTCCCTAAGACCCCAATGGGAGGAACGAAGTCCTAACTTTAAGAATTGAAAGAAACTTTTACTTTTCACAAAATGTATTATTTTCAAAATTCTGACTGTTAGATCTTTTTAAATAATATTTTGTTTAAACTTAAAAACACGGTACTGTCGCCAAATTTGGCGATTTTTTTCAAGCGATTTACCGCCGTATTTAGCTTAGAATTCAAGCGGGTAAAGTCTATAAATTGGTAAAATGTTTGCAGCGAGACTGTACCGTGTTTTTAAGTCTAAGTGATAATTTTTAATATTTTTCTTGATACTTTTTTTGGAAATTTAGTTTCTTCAGTAAACCCAAGCGAAATTTTCACACATTTGACCACCCGCCGCCCAAAATGATTTTATTTGTTGGACGGTTGAAATTAAATTTGCTGATGTCAAATTAAGATACGTGATATATATGTATATATAAACTTTGTAAAATGAGCTGCGCATCCATGTTGTTTGCACGTAAACAGAGTATTCCGTGTCAGCAGTCGGTATAAAATCTCATCCAATAATATATTATTCATCGCTGTAGGCTTTGTATTAGTTGAGATAAAGGGATGTTTGACAACAGAAATAATATAGAATGGCCTAGATATTTTGAAACTTTTCTTATCAGATAATGTGCTGTTTTTAAATTTGACCTAGCGCAGACAATGTGTTACAAATGCTGAATATTAAAATATTTTCTTCTTAAGAAGATTTAGAAAAGTGTAATTCATTTGCTCATAAGTTTATATTTTCATTAAATTTATATTTTCCAGTTTTATCAAATTACAAAAGTAAAATTTCAAATAACTGTACATCCCGTAGTAATTGTTTGACAACCAGGAAAGCCATTATTCCGGGAGAAAAAGCTGATCTCCAAGGGCGGCTAGTACGTCATAAAAAGCGACAATATTTCAATTTTCTTTTCGAACAGTTACAAAGATTCTTTATGTTCTCCTTTCATTATGCAGCAAACATGCGGTATTCAGCTCTCCAATTACGGTGAAAATAATTAGAAGGACTATTTCATTAACATGATCTGATTTCTTATCATATTTAGGACACTTTAGCAATTTATAGTGCCTAATTATCTGACACTGGTGAAAAGTTTAAAGGCATTTTAACCTTTTTATTACAAACTGTATGCAAGATATGAGGCGGGGAAGAAAATATAAACATTTCCTTCGTTTTACATCTTAACACTCCTCTTAATGGCTCATGTGGAAAAGGGAAACACATGGAATTAAGAAATTAATATATTCTTCCTCTCATTAACACAGAATTAATATTTTTAAAGCTATATCATTTCAAAACCCGTTCTTTAGTTATTTACCCGTTATTATTAGTAATTTATATTTTTAAAGCTATGTCATTTCAAAACCTGTTGATTATTTCTTAATTAACTGCATCTGAATTCTTTCTGATTAGCAAAGAACGAGAGAATATGCAAGGCGTCACAAAAAGATGGAACAAGAGTTTATTTCCTTAAATATTGATTTTAGACATATACTTTCAATTACAAAATGTCATCATTTAAGGTAGAAATTTGTGCGAAAGCACTTTGGATTCAATGGAAGTTGAAAACAAAAAGTTAAGAAAATTAAATTTTTATACGTGCCCCACAGAGCAAATTTTTCAATGAGTGAAATGTTTTTCTTACCTTCATCTATGCATAAACTAAGTTTCACAATTCTGTCTCCAATACTTGCAGAGATGTGTTGATTTTTAAATTTCAAGGGGCTGCTCACAAATTTATATGGAGATGTTTATTGCAGAAATGCAAATTTATTCAACACAGAGAAACGGCGAAATGCAAATATTTGCTAAGTAGTATATCAGCCCATCATTACAGATTGAAAATAAGTTGAAAAGGCGCATACTGTGTCATTTGAAGTTGCAACTATCGACTTCATAAAGAATGGAAGGACAACCTGAGAAAATTAAAATTTAAGGAATAACAGGAAAATAGCCTAATATTGAACCAGAATACTGAATCATTTGCTCTTAGCGTTTTACGCATTATTAAATTTTACCTAACCGCAGTGGTGACTCGTCATTTAGGTCTGCAAACTTGCAGAACTCACTAAAATTATATATTTAAAATTCGTATTTTTGTCTTTATTCTTATTTGCTTACTTCTCCACTCTAATAATTCGATTATTAACGAAAAAACATAGAAACAAGAAAAGAAGACAGAAAATGAATGAAAAAGTAAGACAGACACAGGATTGTGCTGCACATCAAATAGTTTTAGAAAGCACTAAAATTCTTTCAGTGCGTACAACTAAGTGATATAATGGACGAAGGCGAATGGCTGTTCTTTCTGTTTTGGAACTTAGCCGGAAAAGGATTTTCGGATGCTCCTGTTTTGCGCTTAAAACCAACTAATGTTACTTTTTTTCTCTCTCTTTCAGTCTCACCAATGCTTTCACGTTCTTTGTTTTTTCGTTGGCTGTTTTCAGGTGTCAGATTCACTTTCATGTTGCCTCAACGGGAACTTGGCTGGTTCCTACATGTTCGATTTCTCTTATTAAAACGGAACTTATCGAAAAAAAGAACTGTAATTATCTGAAATACAATTCAGATAATTACAACTACAAGTGTGAACAATTTGATGGTAAATATATTTTTGAAACATTGCATTTCAATTGTATAATAGTGATATTTTTATAGCACTGCTTGTTTCTGGGAAGATGAGCCTCACTCCTGATATGTCACCATGAATATTTTTTGACGGTCACAAGATGAACTATTTTTGTAAATACTTCAATTAATGTATTATTTGTCTAGTTTTTAGATTTAACAGGAGTTATCAAATACATCGTTATTTCCTGATTCTGCCATTTAAATTAATTTGTTTAAATATGTATATTATCCCTAAAATATACGTCGAAAGAAATAGCACTGAGAGGTATGGAAAACTATTCTAAGTCTACAACTTTGTCTTCTTATATATATGTAAGCTTTGCTGATGGAAGCGTGCAACTTTGCGTGTGAATAGATTAATATAAAAGAAATATTTTACTAATTGACATTCTTCCTTTATAAAAATTTAATTTTTGTAACATTTTATTATCAATACCCATGGATATCAAAGTATTTTCATACAAATTCTGATCTTACTTAATGAAATTTTGTAATTGGAAGTACATGTCTAAAATCAATACTTAAGGAGAAAAATGCTTGTTCCAACTTTTTGGGAGACCCTGTAGGCCGACTATAATAAAGAGTATGATCAGCGGAAGGAACAATGGATATCAGATGAATTGATTTCTTCAAGTATCTCTCATTTTTAGTTCGTTTTCCAATTTTTTTCATTAAAATTCTATTTCAGATTCCCAAGCACGGATACTACACGACCTTCTCAAAAGAAGTTTCAGAGGTGTCTCAACAGCTATTAATCAACAGAAGTAAAGACATAGTTTTCTCTACAAGGTATGGCACGCAATGTATTTCTAAGAAGTCTTATTACGATACAATTTCTGAAATATGACTAGTTAAGAAATATCTCTCATATACGCATAAAAATATGTTAACTAAATTTCTATGTTGTCCATATACTATGCAACTCCTATGAGAGGGAAAGTTCGATATTCGCAAATATTTGTTACCATTTATTTTTTTATTTTCACAAAAGTGGGGTAAATGTGAGAAGTTTTCTTTTTCATAAAATGTGGTGAGAAGTTCCGCAAAATAAAAAAAAAACTTTCGGCAAGCTTGAAGGCAAAGGTAGATTCCTTTACGTTAATGTTACAAATGTAATGAAATATTACATATTGATCAATACAAACATAGCCATGACTTTGTTGTTTACTCACATTGCAATATTTACGTCGTGATTCTGTGTGTATGTGTCTTCATGACATTTAATTTTTTACTATATCAAGGCTTTATCATTCAACTCAAAAAGTTATGCTAGATTTTATAGTCCGTACATTTCTAATTTTTTTAATATTCCAACACATAATCATTCAACATGTAGGAGTCATGAAGAAATAAACATACCAGCAGTGCAAATATTCTCTCGATAACATTAAGCCAGCCTATCTGAAACTGTGAAAAGAAATTGACACTTGAAACGAATGCAGAAAAACTCTTGATTTAAAAAATTAATTTATTTAATCTAGGTTACCATATAATTGTGCAAACCTTACTTTGCCATATGCTAAAATGATATGACACGAAACGTTTAAACACAACTAGAATGGGGTCATTTAGAAAACTCCCTGGTTACAGAGATAATAGTCACTCAATTCTTAACACATAAAAGAATAAAAATTATTAAACATTGTGAGTTTTCAAAATTTAATATGCGTGTTTAAAGCATAGGATATGAATGCAGCCATTTTTAACAGTAAATTTAAATCTCCATCGACGGTTAGAAGCAAATACTCAGGCAGAAAACTCCAAAACAATTTTAAAGTTAATGAGATATTTTTAATATCAATAAGGAAACAGGGAACTCATTTTTAAACATCCATCTTTTTTGGCTGTTTTATTTTAAATTTATTAAACAAATATTGGTGCCGCCATGTTTAGTTGAATATCAAATAAAATTAATCTGTCAAATTAACTAATTATCAAACTAGCTATTAATATTAACTGTTTTATTATTAAAATTAAACATTAATTTAATTAAAATTAAATATTTAATTAATTGAGCCGAAACTTCACTAACACATTTTTTATGGCTCGTAGTATTTGCCACCAGTAGTTTGGATTTATCTTAATTTAAATAAAGGTCATTGTGGCTATGTATGTATGTTCCACATCTGCTTGTAAATCACTGGACTGATTTCAACCAAACGTAGCACACTTTTTATTTAAGACGAGAGAAAGGCCACTCTCAACTTTTCAAAGGCCATAAATTAGCTCAAATTTCAGTTAATTAAAAATTAAGCAATGCGTTTTTCCGCGATATCTTTGGAAAATATTATCTAAAGAAACTTTTTCTATACCATATTAAATTTCAAAAAATTAGCTTTTCAGTGACAAAAATTTCATTTCCGTACAATTTGTTTCTCTCATTTTAAAAAATTTTTTCAAAATTAATTTTATTCAGAATTCCTAACAATAATCTTTATTGTTGCAGAACAAGATTAATATGAAAAATTATTTCCAGAATATATTAACAGAATTCTGGACGAATGCGAAAAGAAAATTTTAAAAGTAGACGATTAACAATTTATATCAGGACCAACATTTGATTTATTTTCATGCTTTAAATTAATGAATAATTAATTATTTAATTTAATCGTTTGAATATATTCATTAAACCCTTTCTTTTACTTTAGTTATTATTAACACCATTTGAAGTACCTATATAATAAATAATTTATGGTGAAAATCAGTTATTAGTTATTTTTAAAAATTGCCTGGTTCAATTGATATTAATATATTAATTAAAAACGCTTCAGATCAGAAAAGGAATTTTTGTATTTAATTTTTATACAAGAGGAGTTTTTACATTAAAAAATATTCGACATGAAAGCATTTTAAACCCGACCAAATCCTGATATATCAGCTTGTTTAACGTGTAAAATATGGAAGTGAATGCGGCTCATGGGAGCTTTTCAAAAATATGTCACATGCATAGGTTGAAGCGCACTCTAAGTAGGTGGGGAGATCACTTTTCAGCTCATAACTTCTAAGTAATTCTTGCTGTCAAAAATCTTTAAGTATAAAAGTAGTTTGTTGTTATAAGATGATAATTCTCCTAACTGAAATTTTCTTTCTATCTTTAATCGTAACGGCGCTTAGGGGGAAAAGATAAATTAAGGGGGGACTGAACATTGCTTTTTAGCTCATAACTTCTAAGCAACTGTAGATATAAAAAAGTTTCAATACAAAAGTTGTTTGTTATGATGAGGTAATAATTCTCCTAATTTGAATTTCCTTTCTATTTTCAATCGTAAAGGAATTGTGGGGAAGAGAAATTTTCAACCCCCCATTTCCACCCCTTTGAGCTGAATAGCGCATCTACGAACTCGGCCCAGATTTTCACCGTCCATACTACATATCCCTCGGCAGATAAAATCTAATTAAAATTCTCTTGTTATCGTGTTCACAAGATAACGTTGGCAAAAGCGTTATACGTATGCATCTCTACTAAAAATAATAAGGAAAAGAACATTTCGTTCTGTATTCTCATAAAATGTAGAGTTGCAAGCATTAAAGCAGATGGAAGAGACTGCAAGTGACGAGAGCTTTCCAACAAGGGATAACATGCATAGGTTAAAACGTACTTTAAGTTAAGGGAAGGGAGGGAAAAATCAGTTCTCAGTTCATAACTTCTAAGCAATTGTAGTTATCGAATAAGTTTAAATACAAAAATTGTTCGTTATGACTGGAAATAATTCGCCTAATTTGAATTTTCTTTTTTCAATTGTAAATGAATTATGCCAAAATGAAAATTTTCACCTCTACCATTTCCACCCCCTTTGAGCTGGATAGCCCATCTACGAACTCGACCGAGATTTTCACTGCCCTTACAACATATCCCACGCTGGTTATATATATATATCAAAACAAACTTAGAAACACAAGACAAAAACTCAAAAACAATCAAGACACAATGGCAAAAAATAGACAAAAACCAAAATAAAATTGAAAAATATCATAGCGAGCCACTCGTCAGGAAGGAAATCTTGCTCATGATATTAATTTGTGCTTTTTTTCTGCTAATGACAAACGAAATCCGTTAAAAATTGCCGCCATCCACCTCTAAAAGCACAAGACAAATAAAAATGGAAGAATTCTTGAATAAAAGATAAATACATTTAAGAAGATTTAAAAAGAATCGAAAGCAAAAAATCCGAATACGAATACAAAATTCCGAATACAAAAGACCTAGAATAAAATGAATAAAACAGCCGTATACACAAAAAAATAATAAAATAAAAGCGAAATACGCTTACCATGGCCAAGAAAAAGCTTGCTTGTCCGTGAGGACCACGAGGAGAAGCACATTGTACAACATGGCAGGTGACAGGCTGGCACAAGCATCCGTAATACGGTTTCGAAGTTCCTGCAATGCTGGTGTTGGGGTTGCTTACAATCGCTGTTTGATGTATCCCCACAGAAAAAAGTCCAATGGGTCCAGGACAGGTGAATGTGGAGGCCATTCTACGCACCCACCATACCCGATAACTTGTTGCTGAATGTGTCCTGAATGTACTGTTGGACACTTGATACCTTGTGCGGAGGGGCGCTGTCGTGTTGGAACCATACATTCCGGAGGTCACTCAACGGCAAATCCTCTGGAAAATCGGATATAACGTCCTTCCTTTTCTCTTTTCTTCCGCGTTATGTCGCGTTGCAATTTTGGGAGTGGCGAACCAAACAAATATGCATTTAAAGCCTTCTATTTTTAACATTACTGTACGAAAGGTGTCTTCTCTTACTAAATCGCTGATGCTGAACAACTTTGTAATTGACTTTTTTCCCGTATATCGTACCGCTTTTGAGATAAGAATGCTAACTCCGAATTTTAGATAGCGCTGTAAGCGGTTTCCTTGTGGCTTCATGGCAACTGTACTATACCTATACCCCACTTTTATCACTATAGCTCTTGCCATTTAGAAATTATTGGCGTGACAACGGAATTCAGCGGGCACACTGTATAGATGTTACAAGCTTTCATATGAAATGGAAATTGTCGAAATCGGTCCAGTGATTGAAGATTGGGGACTGTCTGAATGTTTCTCTATAGGGAGAATGTATAGTGAAGAAGCATCTTTTCGATTTCTCTCGAAAATGCAGGGTGGTGAGGGACATTCGACCATTGATGATATATATATATATATGCCATAAGCTTCCATATGAAACAAAAATAATCGAAATCGGTCCAATGGTTGGGGCTGGGGTACTGATCCTTTTGTTTTACCAATTATTTTAAATATATAGGTATTTTTAATTAAACATTTTGGTAATGAATAAGTGAATGTCGATATAGAGAATTTACTGGTATTTTATTTTCACAACCATATGTTTCAACAGATTACTAATTTTTCTTATTTCGTCTCAGTGGATCGAAGCCGACAGTTTCATTTATCAATGTGGGGTCAACCGAATTCGCAAAATGCTACTCAGAAAATCTCCATTTATATCAAAGTAGATTAGAGGGGAGAGTAGAGGAAGTTGGTAAGTTTCGCAAATAAATTTATATTTTATTGCGTTATGAAAGGTGATCTCCAATTATTAAAAGTGTGGGGCTGCGTTGCCTACGTAGCAGTAATCATTTTTGCCCTCAAATAAATCTATATTTTAGTGGGTTACGCAAGGTGATCTCCAATTATTAAAAGTGTGGGGCTGCGTTGCCTACGTAGCAGTAATCATCATTTCTACCCTCAAATAAATTTATAATTTAGTGGATTATGCAAGGTCATCTTCAATTATTAAAAGTGTGGGGCTGCATTGCCTATGTAGCAATACCATTTTTGCCCTCGAGGGCTTTGGAGATAATAGGTGGAGTGTATGCTGATTCAGGTACCATACTCATCATAATGTGGTCTTGGGAAACTAAAACAGATATTCCAGATTTCCAGTTGCACCTGCAATTAGCTTTTTGACTAAAGGAACTTTGTCAAAAAATATAAATTTGCTTCTTTTAATGTTTGAATGAATTTGATTTCTTTTTAAGATTAACATGTTATTTTTTGGATTGTCATGCATATTGTAATTGTGTTTTATATCTTAAGTTTTTATTTTTATTTGGCTTTTGATCTATTTGTGTTGAATTTGATGTTGTTACAAGAATTGTTCATTGGCTCTGTGACACTGACTTTGCACTTTAATCTTGTTTATAACTTTTGTATCTTTTGTTGTTGCCTTTTGCATTTCGTGAAACTCAGTACTGGTGAAATGTTTTGTTTATATTGTATATGTAATTTTTTAACTCAGATTCCCGCCGTCCGAACTGTTGCCTTACACCACCTTTGTAGGCTATGTCGACGCATGCAAATAAATAAATATGTTCAAAATTACGAGATCAGGTCCAAAATAGATCTCGATGTCTCCAAAGCAAGACTTCCAACTAATTAAGCTGAACTGGTTAGGAGTGTAATAAGATCTTTTCACGGGGCAACGAGTGGGAGAATTTCAACCATATTCTCAGTAAAAAATAGAGGGTCAGACATTACTGTTATTTTTGAAAGAAAAATACTTCAAAAGATTTGACTGGTTTGTTAGAAAGATTCTAATCCCAGTCCGAATACAAAACGAACAAAATAGCATTTATCACAGTCATTTGCGAAAGAAAACTAACTGATTTGATTTGACTGATTCGTTAAATTTTGTATCTACAAGTAGGATATTGGTAAGATATATTAGTGAGTGAGTTGATTTCCTAGCTTATCAAAATCGCTTGTTCAAAAGCGTTAGTATGATAACATCTTTACAAAACTGTTTACCAGTTTTAACTTAGATGAACTTGTCTCGCTTAATGACTTTTGCGATATATGTCGCAGATACAAAAAATATATTAAAAATAAACTTTTATCCTAAATTTTTCTTCAGTCCTTGGGGTGTCCATTTTATTGCATCGTTTATCGTAGAATCCGAATTTTTATTAATAATCGACACTTATTCGCGTTATGAAATTTGTAGAATGTCAGAAAATTTCCCTGAACATTTCTTACTACATATGAAAAAAAATTGTTTTGAGTTTATAGAAAGCTAAGTCTGAAATTTTCCTTCTTCGTTCAGCCTAAATATATTTTATATTTCTAAAAAGAAAACTAAAATTTAAAAACTCTTCTACTTAACATCAAACTGGGTTCGCAAAATTTTTCTAAAACTGTGATACTCAGTGATGATAAGGATTTCGTTTTGTTGACGCCTTCATATCTTCCTCACCAATTCCAGTCATCAGTTGTCCCATTTTCATGCACTTCAAGCAATTAGAGATCTAATGTAAGCCCATCTTCCCTGCATTGTTGTTTATCTGCTTTTCTGTAGCAATTTTATATTGACAAATTAATTTTCTAAATCTTTTAACAGATGCAGAATCGCCATTTAGATATGGTATCTACTATTATTATTTAAGATTGTACGAGGAAGAATCTTTTATCCCATGGGGTCAACCACAGGCTTTCTTCGCCATCCACTCACCATTTAATCCGATAAATCCAGTGCATTATGGACATGCCATAAGATCGGGATTCACTTATAGAATAGAAGTCAAGCTTGTAAGTATCAAATTTCCTCTGAAACTTATTTTCAGAATTTAGCTTGCAGTGTGTAAAGAATCTGTACCAGAAACTTGGTCATATTTGCCATGCATAACTACAGCAGTATATCTTGAAACAAAATATGTTTTGGGAATGAGATACATCTTCAATTTATCGACTCCCAATCAGTCTAAAAACTTCTACATTTCCAATGCTAAATACATCGAGACATTGAGACTCACCGGTGGTTCCCTACTCGGGAACATCACCCTCACTTACTTCATTACTTTTACGTATCTCAAACAAAAACATTTGTTTAATAAACTTTTTATTCATCTAATTTTTTTATGTTTGTAAATATGGAATTTTGTAATCGGTTTCTCACCAATTCCTGATGCATTGGAAGTTTCTCGACTCCTAATTAGTCTAAAAACTTCTATATTTCCAGTGCTAAACACTTCGAGACATCGAGAACCACCGGTGGAGTGATTTTTGGAGCATTTAAAGCTATAACGTCTTGGCTAAAGTTTGTAACACACTTAAGAGATTTTCTGTGAAAACCTTCTCAATCAAATAGGTAAATGTTGTATGACCAAATTAAAAATTACTGTGTCAAATAGATACTTGCAGTAGTCCAATATTTCATAAGATGATAAATTTTTGTGTCAAATCCACGTTGATTAGCCAACATAAAATTTTTTGAAAATGAGTTCTAATTGTTACATCTTGCAACTTCTTATTAGAAATACTTTTGTTTTCTTTTGTAGGAATATTTTCAAAGTTGTAAAATGTTTTCCCTTTTATAGGATCAGATAACTTTTTCATTTTCAGCACAAATCAATCATTTTCGTAAGTTGATAATAGAGTATCTCCATTTTCTACAATATTAAGTAAACATTGCGAAGAAGATTTATCAGCAAGTTCACCGGTGTAAATGTTTCTAAGCACGCGCTCCTCGTTACCTTAGCAAGGCTTACAAGCACTGAAATACTTGATGATATTTTGAATATCCTGTTCGCCTTTATTTATCCTGGATTGCGTCCATTCATTATGGTGATGAATGTCACTTGTAGAGACCGATTGTAATTCCAGATATAAATAAAGAGCCTCGTGAAAGCTGTTCTTTAAGAGATAAAGAAGCATCCATCTCTGCATCGCTTCTTCATTTTTGGTTATGCCAATTAAGCCTCCTCGAGATGTTTGTGAATCTCCACGTTTTAGACCTTCCAGAGCCTGAACAGTGGCGTAGAGACCGGAGAGGAAAGGGGGTGTAGATGCACTTAGCACCAGATTTAGGGGGCACCATGGAGTTAAAACATTACTGAGTTCATATTTTTAAAGCAAAATATAATAATCCAGTCATTAGATAGTTTTTTAAAACAAATTCTGGTGGAGTCGTAATTCTTTGCTCCTATATGTTTTTTGGGGGGTACTGATTCCTAATCTGAGGTTTCCCGCCCAAAATCTTCGTTGGAATTTTAGTTATAGCCAAAAAACAGTGAAAAAAATTATCTTTTCCCCAGTGGTTTGCTTATAACTCAAAAACTATCAAATTTTGTATATCATCATTGTATTTCAAAATAATCGGTAAGAAATTCCCTACAATTTATGTATGTATTATTTTTTCGTTACGCCTACCGTTTAGTCGCTATAACTGGTTGAAGTTTTGCGAAAGTTTGACTTAACTGCTCGCGCGGCTTGAACAATAACAAATATTCCTATTTGTATGCACTAAAATTTACTATCTTACTATTAATAAACTTGTCTTCTTTAATATATATTTTCTACCGTAATATTCCTTGCGCAAATAAATTTTTCATCTGTTATATTAAACATGAAAGTAATTTAGTCCCGAGCAACGCCGGGCATCAGTACTAGTTATGAATAAAATTCCTTGATTACCTCTAAAAAGGCTGATGTTGAAGGAAATTTAGAGCCACTTTCACAATAAATATTATTTACGAACAATTAAAAGGACTTAGTGTAGTTTTTAATTAAACTTTAGTAATTTCTATTAATTAATTTGAATAATTTGGTATCTAGTAACCAAGAAAAAAATGACATGAAAAAAAGATAAGATTCTAAACTTTACAAGTCATAATAACTCAATAATAGTAATACTACAACCTGCAATCATAAATATGATCTTAGTACCTACATACATTACCTAGTCTCTTCACTTTATCTTGCTCGCTTTGACTCTTAGGGTACAATATCTTTTGGAAGATCGTTTGTGTCTTTCTCAACATGCAAAGATAAAGACGCCTCAACTAAATGATCTGGCAGTATTGGTTCATCATCATCATCCTCATCACTATTAATTACTTGTTACTGCAGTTGTCCCAACAATGAAGAAACAACACTGAACAAGACAGTCTAGCCTTCCTACAGCTGCAATTTCCAATGCTTCCCTTATTGCACTTGCAGGATACCTTGCACAGGATAGAGTCAGGTGCAGTGGGCTTCAGAGTATTGACAAATTGGAGCATACCGATTGTTATTTCCCAACTCCAGTCTTAAGGTCTTTTTGTTATTGCCAAGCCAGTATTGGATCTGATGGTAAACTCTTAGGTAATGTTGGTGGGCAGGTGGTTCGGTTGGAGGAAGCGAAGCCATATTGCTACTCTTGTTAAATTAAGATTTCATGTAACATTTGTAGAGAACATTATCAAGGATGATGTATCCAAGGCAGAAATTAGGTAGCCATACAATGCCACAAGAAAGCGGTTCCCTGCATCCACAACAGCTTCAGGGTTTATATCAGGGTTCTTAAAAACTGCAATTACTTTGAGGAGATCATGATTGTTTTTCAAAGTTTGACCAAACTTCATTTTACCATAATTAAATAGAGCTGATGTGGTGTCACATCTGCTCATGGCATGCATGAATAAAATATTATCGGCAGTGTGAGGAGAAAGTGTTCTAAATCAGTGTGAGGTGAAAATAGTATCTTTTCAACGATTTTCTCTTTTCCTGGTTTTAGGAAATATACGTTGTCAAAGGTGAAAATGCCTATTAAGATGACGAAAAGATCAATATCTTCACCTATGACAACCATAGAAGGATGTGTTGGAGCTAAGACTAGAGCTGAGTTCACAATTAAACAATTAGCATCTTCGTCTGCTTTCTTGCATGCGATGTTTAATGAGGAGAACTTGTTCATCAGGATGGAGATGAGACGATTTTTGTTCTTCCCGGATTCGCCAGGAATTTGTGTTGGGGAAACTGTTGACATCATCATTTCATCAAACTTTACTTCGCTTGACATTTGTTTCCGTGTTCTTCTGGCCTGTTCTTCACATTTAGTCCCTCCTATTGTTTCATTTTCAGGATACCCATCAAAAATGACTAGAGCAGTTGATTTGCGCTTTGTACGAATATATGTTACATAATTATCACAAACTGATGAAAAAATTAAACCCCTGTTCCACATAACTCTGTGTAGCAAGTAGCCTCTATCAATAATATACACACTGCTTTCAGCATTAAAATCCTGTGAACATGACTTGAAAGCTTTGTATAAAGAGTATTTTGTGCCTTTTTAGAGCTAGTGGTTGCACTCTGTCATTTCACAGTATAAAAATTACTTCCTTCAATTCTTTTGGTATCAAGAATACCTTCCTCCTTGGCTATGTGACAACTGATTCTTGAGTCTCCAACAACTCCAGTGCTTATTGAAATCAAGTTAGAATTTTTTGGGAGAGGATTATAGTGCTTGAATGACACCACCATTGTCATGCAATCGTCATTATCTCTTTGAACTCGTGAGTCACTGATTTTCAAATCCTGATCAGAGCTGTTCAAATGAACACCACAGAATTTTTCAATTCCATCACAAATATGTTGGAGCGCTGTCATTCCATGCGTCCACCTAGCCAGTACACTATTCTGACACCATGGCCATGAGTAAGGGCCCCAAATGTTCTCATGCTTTTCATTAATGGCTGTTCAACAAGGCTGAACAGGGCTTCAGACAGACAAATAAATTTGCCAAGACGGGGAGAAATACGAAATGTAAAGCAGGTATGAGATAATAACAGGGTTATGTTAAAGTCTCCTGACTTATTAAAAAAACTTGAGATTTACTCTGTTGTTTACTTCGCAACCGCGAAAGCGAAAGCCAGATAATACCAGGGGTAGAAAGATTTAGAACGAATTTTGTGCAGATTATGTTAGTATATTCATATTATAACTGATAAAATCTTTATTTCAGCAGAGAACTTTACGATAGTAAAAGTATATTAATTAAGCAGAAATTTATTTAGTAAGATAGATCATTTCTAGCTTACAGATAGGAAGATTTGTTGTTGTTCGAGCCGTTCTAGCAGATAAATCAAACATTCGCCAAACTTCAACCAGGTATAGCGCCTAAACGGTAGGCGTAACGAAAAAAATAGCATAGACATAAATTGTAGGAAATTTTGTGCTGATTATTTTGATGGATGTTGATAGTAAAAAAGTTAATAGTTTTTGAGTTATAAGCAAAACTTTAGGGAAAAGTCATTTTTTCATGTTTTTTGGCTGTAACTAAAATTCCAACAAAACGTTTTAGTGGAAAACCTCAGATTCGTAATCAGCATTCCAAAAAACATATAGGTGCAAAAAATTAGGATTCCACCAGAATTTGTTTTAAACCATCCCTTTTTAACACCTAATGACTGGACTGTATTAGGAGGGATTGAAAATAAACCATGTCCCGGGCATCATTTACGCTTCCTAGGCCACTGACGACGTCTGGGGTTAAAAATCATTTTAAGATCCTAGTGCAACTTACCATTGTTACGTCACTTGTCATGTTCACAAAACTTTGCGTTTATGTGACTTTTTAATGTCAAATACGACGAGCGGGCGAAAAATTACCATGTCCAGGGCGCCGTTTAACATGCTAAGCCATTGATGACCGGGAGTGGAGGGGGAGGGAAAGGGACCAACACAGCTGCCGGCAACATCCAGTTTTTTGTTATTTGGTGTCTCATGTATAAAAATCAGAACACAGTTGCCTGTCCTCCTATTTTTCATACTCAACCCTCTTTGGCGTCTGCACTATATTTTATATGAAGCCATCGGTGTGCACCATGGCTGTAAGGGTCATTAAAGTTAAGAGCTGTGATCACTTGTCAGTGGGTTATCTTAGTGATTCTGCTGATGTACAAACAGAATTCAATCTCAGGCCAAGTGCTTAGTATCACTTGGAATCTTATTGAATGAAATGGTGTAAATATATGGCGTAGAGAGAATGAATAGTAATTCAGCGGTACGTTAAGTTTATTCCTTAACTAAGTTTGCAATTAATTGAATTAATGAATTCTTTGCTGATGCACAATCATTTCAAAGAGGCCCCAATGGTCTATAACTAATTTTTAATGATTTATATCAAATTCAAAGCGTTTAAATTAAAGAAAAAATAGTTATACAATAGTCATATATATGAGATATTTATAATACTCAAAAATCCTTTGATTCAAATATCAGCATAGCTAGAATGTTGAAGGATCTAGCGTCCATTAATTCTTTAAGTTCTCTTTCTTCTCTCTTAGCATTTATTTAGTGCAGCCTTTAATTAGTTTAATCAAAGTTAGTAGATATGCAAGTGTCAGCATATTTAGTTATTAACAGTACTTTTGGGGAAATTTAAAAATTTTCCACTATGTTTTAAATCGAGCACTTCGTTTCCTGTTTTGCAAATCTTTATAAATTTTAAATGAAATTCATGTAAGTTTGGTAGCATTTCATTTAAAATTTAGTTCAATTTAAGGAATAAACTTAATGTCCTCCCGAAGAGCATCTGTCGAAATAGTTGTCCAGACCGAAAATGTTGGAAAATTATTTAACATTTCTGAAGCCCTTGAAGAGTTTTGTGAATCTGTGACTCTATTTATATCTGTGTAAATTTTAATATATTGGGATAATTAAATACAATACTGAGATAATTATAATTAAAAAAATGTTGCTATAATTCAGCATTACGTTAATAATATCTTTCAACTTTGAAAAAATACTTTTTTTCGCATTCTGAATTTATATTTTCTTATATATTGTATTGTATTCCTTTTTGGAAACAGAATATTTTAAGGTATCCGACTGTGTTCGGAGACATTTTTTTGAAAAATAACTTTTATATATTTTTTAACGTTATTTTTCAACTGCATATGTCTTAAAACTATGAAAATATTGTAAAATTAGGCTTTCAAAATAATATTTTTTTAAAGAAACTGAGAAATTTGAAGAAAAATGACTAAAATATTTGCCTTACGCTAACAGCCATAGACAAAATCATATTCTAAATATACATAAATCCTTGTAGGAGTATATTTTTATGACAGTTATCTGTGTTATGCTCTAATATATTTCTTGTACTTCAAAATGGTTTTGAGATATAGCTGAACATAGTTACTAAACTGGTAATTTTTCATAAAAAATGCTTTTCGTTTATATTTAAGCACTTAAAAATACTACTTAATTTTAAAATTGGCCTTAGCTTTTAGAGGAAAACATCAAGCATATTACAGAAAACAATCTCAGAAAATTTTATACCAATACTCGAATGACTTTTTGAGAAATCATTGTTACGGGCGACAGTTTTCCTCAAAAATATCATTTCTCAGAAAACACATTTAAAGTTTTCATGCAACATAAAATAATGCTTACAGTTCGGTAATAATAGCTGTAACTCCATTTGTAATTCACATAGAGTAAAAAGTGAGATAGTTTTAGAAAGCTGGTTAAGCAGGCTACAAAATTAAGTCTTAAACAGTTTTTTGATAATTTCATCAAAAACGACGATTTTAAAGCAGTCGGATACCTTAAATCTGCTGTGTGCTACTCTAAAAAATTGCTTATATCTTCTTTCTGTATTTTTCCTGTCTTTTAAAGGAATTTATACTTACGTTGCGTAGTTTAAATAATTTTACATTTGTATCATGATATTAAATTCATAGTTTTTAAATGTTAATATTAGTGACATAATGCAATAAAAACCATGTTATTAAAAATATTTTAAGATCTGTTTATTTGCAAAGTAAGTTGCTTTTTGTAAGCTGGTATGAAAATCTATACATTGTACTCGCTAAGCAGTTAAAGTCATTTCCTAATTGGAGCCTGGTATCAAATTCATAGTTTCCTACGTTCATATGAATGGCATAAAGCAGAAAAAGCGATAAAGTAAGAAATAAGAACTTTGTGATTTTCTTTTTGCAGAATCAGTTTCATTTTGGAAGCATTTATTTCATATAAACAACCCTATTTATATGACTATCCGTTTTCTGAGTGTTTTGCAAAGATCTGTTGAAATGTTTTATAAGCATTTACGGATCTATAAACAGTTGATATTCTTATGTTCCTTTCTATGTTCCTGCCACTTTGTGATTAAGGTATAATTTTTCTGTAGAAATGTGCTTAAAAATATAGTAGAAACAAAACTATCCATCATTGCTAGTCAATCAATGTATTGAAGTTACATGCGAAAACATGGCTTTTTAAAATAGACGCTGACACATGAAAAATCAAATTAAGGTATAGTGCCCAATAATTCTGCTTGTAAATTTGTTTTATTTTTCAACATTATAAATCTGACTTTTAGGAAGAAGATCACCTTCTACCCCCACCATATGCAACCAACTGCAAGGATTATAACATTAGATTGGAAAACCTTAATGAGATAAAACCTCGCTCTCAACAAGTAAGATATTTATCTCCTACTATATTTTAACTATTATTAAAAACTAAAGATTTTAACATTCTTTCATTTTAACATATTCCTAATGGAGTCTGTAGTAAAAGTATTTCATGCCTATTATTACGTGAGGTCATGAACAGGTAAATTAAATGAAAAATGTAACAATGAAAAAGTTAACAAAATTTGTAGGTAATAAAACAAAACAAAAAATAACAAAATTTAACAAACAAACAAAATTAACAAAATTTGCCTACGAATAATAAATCTGAAAGGGAACAAAAAGACTCGCCATTTTTTAAAACAGAACTTTTTCATCTCTATTTGATATGATATTCAACTTTGAAAATTAAACAAATTATTTTTAAATGTTGGAAATCTTAACTATTTATACACTTTATTAACTACATTTTTGGCTTGAAGAAAAGAAACTTATATAAAGAAATTGACATTAAGCAATTAATAAGTAATTTAAAAAATACATTAAAAATTTAAATTTTCAATTAGTTTCCTTTATTTTTTTATAATCAATTATAGAGATTTTCTCATGTCCTGCTAAAACTTCAAAAAATATGCAGTGGGAGATTAATAATTTTTCATGAAGTTCATGTCATAAAGATAGCACATTTGGATTTTACTGTGTTGCATTCAGTTGTGCAAGGCAAATTCAACATCTGTCATTTGGTCCTCGTTACATTGAGGTTAATTTTTTATTATTTAAAATAATTGCTTATGTTTTACTTTATATTTAGGGAAAACTAAGGTTATTTGACCCTTCGCGATTTTCTGATATTATGAGATAATTAGTAATTTGTGTGCGCCGCTTTTATTTGAACTCTGGTCATATAGTATATTGTAGGGGATTTTCATTACAATTTGAAAAGCTATCGTAATGGTGTGTAGGTAAATATGTTTTGGGGGTCCAAAAGTAAATTTTCACTTTTTCATTCGTCAATGGATTAGAAGTTTGAGATTAAAGGTATGATGAATTAAATTATTTCTGAGTTTTAATCATATTTCTAACTTTAATTTTATATTTGATGTTATGCGCTATCTTAATTCTTAGTGGTTTAATTTTAAAATTATTTAGAAAAAATCAAGTTACGGATACTTGACCCTATTAAAAGCTGTTGCAATTTAGATGTCGTAGCCGAATGAAGCACTTTTTATGGTTGGGATCAGTTTTCTGGTGAGTGGAGTTTTTCGGCAATATGGCAACTCAAATATAGAGAATAATTGTTTGTTAGTAATTATTTAATGAACAAAATTTCTTTTTAACATGATAATTTCAAATAATGCAAATAAGTATTTTAGTAAGAATATTAAAAATAATTTAATCTATTTTCCCCTCGCCTGAGAAAGAAAGATTTATTTATTTATTTACATTTTTAATAAAAATCTTTTGTTCGAACTATTTGTCATCGTTTCGTTTTATTAAACGTTTTGCCATTTCTGTCGAGTTTGTCTTTCTCTCTTGATTTGAATTTTCTCCTAAAATATACTTTCTTTAAATGTTAGAGGAACTAAGTGCATTAAGCTTCTCAATTTCTTGTTTTGTACAAAATTTTTTAGATCTTTTTCTTGCGTTTTAATGCTATTCTATTTTTTTTAAATTTTCCCAAGCCTACAATTCTTCAACGCGCTAATGATGTTGCTAAGTTTACAGTTCCATTGCAGTATTTTTTTTTTATAAATTAAATCAATATTTTAATTGTGTATTAACTTTTTAGCTAATTTAATTTAAGAACTAGATTTAATTTAATGACTTAAATAATTTATTTTATTAAATAGATTTTATTAGTAACAACTGCGTTTTACAGTAACCGTATTATTTAATTTTTAATAATACTTTCATCAATATTATTTGATAATAAAGAGCTTTTTTTAATTCAGTAGTATATCTGAATTTCACGTAAATACTAATAATAAAAAGAATTTAAATACTTTTTGCATGTAGGGTCAAGCATCCCTAGCTTAGGGTCAAGTACCCATAAGGTTAGGGATACTTGACCCTAGGGGATTTCAAGAAATATATTTATTTTATGAATAAATGAGATATCTGCTTAGCATAAGTACATTTCTCAATTTTAAATATTCGCGAAATATAAGAAAAAGTAAAAGTAGGGTCAAGTATTCTTAGTTTCCCCTATGTGTAGTAATATAATACTACTATTTACTCTAGGTATTTAAATACGTATTTTGCTCTATATTTTATTAGTCTTTTACTAATTTATTAAATGTAATTTTTCTATTTATATGTGTGCATTTTTACCATTTACCCTTTATATTACTTCACTTGTGTTTGTCGGCATTATTAAAGTTAGTATAATCTAAATTGTATTGAAGTTTTTTGGAATTAATCTATAATGAAGGGTGTCTGAACTAAAGACATCCAAAAGCACTATCTTGCAATGAGGAACCCACATACAATTAGCAATTAATATCAGCTACACTAGAGATTTCCTAAAGCTGTGGCTGATTTCTTGAAAAACATAGCTAATATCTCACAATAGAAATCTGGAAGGAAATCTAAGGATTAATCATAAAGTTTGGTTTCTTGTAAATTAGTCTTTTCCTTAGACACTCAGCTCATGAACGGCGTTCAACTTCCGTCACTTATTTGAATTCAACCAGTCAGTCACACACTGAAAGAAAATTGTAGCGTCCACGCCTTGACTGCCTGTCCAGTGTCTATTAGGTATTCAAACTGAACCCGTTTCCCAATAGAATGTCAGAGTGAGTCTTCTGACAAAAGCGGTCCAAATTAGCTGACGAGAGTGCACATGCCTGGACTTGATCGAAAACTGAAATGAAAATTTTGGAGGCATCTCATATTGACAGCACAGTAGTTTAAGATCTAATCTGGTGTCTTTCACTCAGTAGAAACCAATACTTTTGGATACCCTTAGCTCGAAGGCCCTTGTATTCAGCTAATTTTATTTATTGTCTACAGTACTTTTACTTTTAATCATTATAAGATAGTTGATAAATATGCCGACAATATGTTGAAAAATGTTTCGCCTAAAGTAAACAGTCTGATGCAGTCTTAAAACCTTCTCTAAGAGTTCTAGCAGCCCATGATTTAATAATCCACGCATTTATAAACTCCGGACTTTTAAGTGGAAACTAGAAAAATGTGTTCGTGCTGTAATGGATTTCCTTTTGTCCATTATAATAACCAAAAGCCAAACAATGTATCTTTTCCACTTAAAATTTGCTCGAAATGTAAACACAGAGTCATAGTGCATCCATCATAAGATGCTGGATGACAGGAGTATGCGCATTGTGACAATCAGTGGGATGTGAAATTGCGTTCCGGGCGGCGTGCATAGTTACATCACATGTATTGATTCCATGCCTTAATAGCAACTTTAAGATGTGGAAGAAATTACACTGGACAAAATTCGAAAGTGTGTCAGGTGCTTATTGAAAGCACGTGATGTTGCTGCTTAGCCATACCTTAAAATCATTCGATGCATAGTGCTGTCTTGGGAAATTGCGATTTCAAGGAATTCATTATTCTAGTATAGAGAAGATTGCCTGAGGCGTAAGGGAGGCCACACTGAATATCAAGAGAATTCGACGTTCTAAGGTGTGAGATTCCTTCCTTTAACATTAACATTCAGCTTCTACGCCGGAGAGTAGAAGATTCAAGACCTGATGCCTCCGAGTACGTGATCCTAGTGCAAATTCGATTCATCAGAGTCAAAAGTCCTACTGCCACAGTGAAATGTGTATGAAGATACTCTCTATAACGTTAAATCTACCTATAACAATATTTTCCTAGGTCCTGGAGGAACTCCTATTTGCTTAGTGTTATTGCAAATGTGGCCATTTCATTTTTTTACAAATGAGTTTTTTGACAGATTTTAAGTCTATATGATCTCTTCCACCACTTGACAACATGAAAATATTTAAACCTGACCCTATCCATGATTAAAATGCGCACGAAAATGTGCTTCAGAACTGGCCATCTCCACTAATGGATACGGATTCAAAACCAGCCATCTACGAATCCGCCAGACAGCACAGAGGTAGTTTCGTGAAACTTTACCAAACTCAGGCATTGGATATTGCTATAAGTTCGAGTTTGGTTTTTTCTGAATTAGTGAACTTTTGAACAAGATAAAGAAAAATGTTGAAGTTATCCGAAATCTGCGGCAATTTGATGAAGAATTGCACGTCTATCTGGTTTAAGGATTCGCGTCTGACGTCAATTGTCCTATTCTTTCAAGGTCTTTCCTCGACCGCACCGATGTCGGAAATTTGATGTTTTACCGGATACCCGATATTCACGGTACACTTGTGAAATGATCCTACGCGCAAATCCAAATTTCATCGCTACTTTGGAGATGCTATGTCCCATCTCTCGCGATCCGACTATAACGCCACGTTCAAAGTCACTTAAATCTTAATGACCTGCCATTGCAGCAGCAGGAACCGATCTAATACATTTGTCATAAATTGAAATAATTTCGCTATTTTATTAATAACTAGCTGTTTTTCCGGCGTTGCTTGTGATTAAAACCCTTTTATAACATTCTTTTGAATCAGTTATTATATTATTAAAAATTGCAAATTTTCGTTTGAAGAAAATACTTTTTTACTTTCAAACTTTTATCTATTTATTTTCTTTAACATTTGATTTCACTGGGAAATCTTTAATATATTTATTGCTTTGATGACGAAAATAGAACCTATTCATCAGTACAAATGAAAGTCGGATGATTTTCATTTCAACAAATGAATATTTAGATGAAATGTTTTAAATTGTATACCATGTAAAGCTGTAATTTGCACTAAATATCAACGAAATTCCATTCAATTCTTTTATTAATTGAAATGCAGCAAAAGAGAAGTGAAAACAGCCTTTAAAATAGAGGTATTAAAAACTTTAGATATTTTAACTGGCAAATAATAAATATTTATAAACATATCAAAAATGTCACACACAAATGGAAATCACAGTTATTTCCAGTATATCATTTTGGGAGGCTTAAAATTGTCCTAATATTAAATTAAATCAGATTGATACTGCAAAATCAATTGTATTTTTTTAAAAAATGTAAAGAAATGAAAGAGAAGATGAAATTGAATTTTTTCATATATTATTTTCAGGTATTACAATTTTTCTACAGAAAACTGAGAGCCAGAATCTCAAAGATACAGGGAGATTATACATTGTGAAGATTAAATAAGTAGCATTAATAGAGAAAATAAGAAGTACACGTTTTTTTCAAAATATAAGGTGGTCATAAATTATTAAACCCATTTCAAAAATTAATAAAAAAAGACTAGTAATGCTACAACTGCGTTTTTTTAAATGGGAGAAGGAATAAAAAAAAATTCATATAAGTGGCGTACCATTAAAGCTTTCTAAATTTCCTACAACGACAGATTTCAATACGCAATGGCTACCGATCAGCAGAAGTCGATGCGCGTTTTCTGGTTTCCTTTTTCAGTTTGTCTTGAATATCTGGAAAATTATTCAGTTTTTGAATTCCAATTGATTTAACAATTTAAAAAACGTAAACTTTCCTACAAAGTCATGCTTTTATTTTTCTTCTAGCTTTAATACTTTGTCAGATAATGCCTCTCAAATATGGGAGATAACTAATAATTTACGACCACCGTAACGGCGCGTTACCTAAAGTTTTTGAAAATGGGTTCTCAGTTTAAAAAAAACGTAGTTTTTTCTATTAATTTTTGAAATGGGTCCAATAATTTATGACCACCCTGTGTAATTGAAGGAATATTTTTCCTTACCTTGACTTTATAACTGTATGTGATTGATATTTAGTTGTTGCAGTAATTTTTTTCTGTACTTTTTATGTAATACATTAGCCGTAGAGTTCCAAAAAGTGGACTTTTCATTTCTATATACCTTCACGGTGAATATTTCCACAAACAAATTTTTATATCTACAGAATTCCACTCACATAATCAATATCGCTGTAGTAACGAAAATCCCCCTATTATATCTAGAATATCATTTATTTTATGAAGAAATTTACAAAGAACTACAGATGCCTGTAGAGAACATTTTTTACTTATAAAATTTTCAGAATATACGTTACATAGAGAACTGAATTTTTTTCCTATGAATGGCTTTCCTATATTGGCTTTAAATCTTAGTTTTTGTGGTAAAAATATGAAAACTGACCAAAACTCTAACTTAATTGGTGAATAAATAGAATGATTAGCGCATTCCACAGAATTACCATTCTATAAGGCTTTATTTTATTGACAATTTTTTTGAATAGATTAAGAAGAAAAATAGTTTGTTGGTCTGTATATGTGCTTCATTTCAAATGGGTATTTTTAAAATGGCAGAAGTAGGGAAAGGTTGTTTATTTTATTTATTTATTTATTTACAACCCGCTCCGGCCCACCCTACCCAGGAGGGTGTAAGTCCTTCCACAGGCCGGAGGGGAAACATAAAACAAAAGATATGAACTACATTAAAACAAGAGTTTACAAAGAACCCCAAGGAGTGAGCAGAAACATTTATAAATCATCACTGACAACAATGCACTCAAAAAGGAAAAAAAAAGTTAATGTGCAAAAACACAAAGCACAAAAAGATAAAAAGCAAAAGCACAAAACGTAAAACACAAAAAGCTTAATATTAAAACACAGAACACAAAAGGATTAAGAGCAAAAAACACAAAACACAAAAAGATTAAGAGCAAAAAACACAAAAACTCAAAGAGCAAAAACTAAACATTAAAAATTTAAAACATATACAAAAGATAACCAAATTAAAATCAATAGCATTTCAAAACCAAATAGTTACAAACAAAAAATCGAGAGACAATACGCATTACAAAAATTGCACAGAAGCACACCACAGATCAAAAACTTTACAATGGACAAGATAATAATTCAAAAGGAACCGAAACAGTTCCTAAAACTGTCGAAAACTCGAGAACAGTTAACCAAATAATAGAATGACACCAAGTTGAAAGGAAAAAATCCTTTCCCACCCCTTTTTTTTTCCTGAAACCGGAACACTCCAATCAAGTCCAAAATTTAGTACTGATTAAGGCTATTGCACAAGTACCCACAGAATCTGAAGATCTTTTCAAGTCGCAAAATGCACTCCCCTTTTTCAATAAATTTTTGAACCACTCTACCCGATTATTCAGTGCGGGTTCTTTAAGATGATGCTCCTTAGTCAGCGCGCAATGAAAAACGAAGTGATCCGCGTCACCAGGTCGACCACAAGGGCAAAGTGGTGAGTTTAGTTTTTTGAATCTGTGCAGGTAACAGGGGAGCGGACCGTGTCCCGTTAAAAAGTAGCGTTTTCTCTAGAAAATGATTCCATAAGCCATATTTACATCGTTGTAACATAAGTTGCATATATTACGGCCCAAATATTTATTAGAATTGAGGTTGCGATGAGGTCCAATCTAGACGACGGTCCAACTTCGGCAATTCTCCCTTATCTGCAAGAAATTCAGGAATGATGAAAGAAGAATATTCGCGATAGAAAATAATAGTAAACTATCTATAATTTCCTAGATTATATGTTCATAGATTTAAAAATTAGATAGTTATTTACTAGTGCTGTATCGAAATTCAATGTTGCTGTTCGAAGATTCAAATTTTAAAAAATTATCAGTTTGTACAAGAACCCTCATCATTTAGCTTTTCTTAAAGATAAATTGAAATTCACCTCACTGAAATGCCGACAGCGTTCTGAATGTTAATGGGATGCAACAGGATTTTTTTTATAAAGTTGCTCTATATATATCTGGCTTTGAAGTTATGAAAGAAAATTTCCGCTGCGTCTCGCACATGCACAGTAAAAAATAATTTAGTACAACACTCATATTTCCTCTAATATTCAACGTATTTACTTCAAAGTTTAATACAATACTTCTGTAACATATTGTCAAGTGTTCTGCAAATTTCGAATAATTTGAATGAAAACTCTGCATGTTATAAGCAAAACACATGCGGAAAAATTTGGAATTTTTTAAAGAAACATTTATATCGTCCCGAATATGTGTGCTATGCTTACGAAAATATATGTAAATATTATGCACATTAAACCATAACAATGATAAAAGTCACATCTCGTTATCAGCTTTCTGAGAAACAGGATGGGTGAAACTCCATTTTCGCCTTTATCCCTTTCTGGTGGTCCCCCTAATTGCCCTCGTGACCGAATCTTCACTGTAATACGTATATGATACTCTATTGAATGTCACACGATTCTCCAGAACTGATTTCGAAATCTAGTTTTCGTATTAATTGCAAAATTCTCGCATTTTATGAAATGTTCCTTAACTTTTGTATGCCAGTGTATAATATTTGTTATTTTGCAAACTCATCCTTAATTATTTCTTAAAATTAAAAGGCAATATATTTTCAAATGCATATTTTCAAGAAATGCATGGATGTTTTCAAGATTTCTGTGACTATCTGATAGAAGTTAAAAGAAAATTTTGAAAACGTAGGGGTTTATATAGCTTAGGACCCCATCATGGCTATATCAGGCCCTGAGTGAAGTTAACTGTTATTTTTTAAAAACTGTATTAATTTTTTGTTGTTGTTTATTAACTGCAAATAACTCAAATTTTTAATTATTTCTTATTGGTTATGAAATAATTAATTCTAACTGTAAAATTAATGATCTTGTGGATGTAAATGGTATTTTGTTATTTGGATTCTGACAAATGGCAATTTGATTAATTCATAAAGTAAGGTAATAATGCTTTACAACTTTGATTCATTAAAATAAAACAGAGAGAATCGAGAAATCTGTAGCACTTGATATATATTTAAAAAGAGCTCTTCAAAAACCTGTTGGGCACCAATAATTATGAAAATTAAATAATCAGCTATAATTTCTCGTTTAACCTTTGAAGCAGTAATATCTGCAATTATTAAACTTGATTTTTATCTAGTTTAGCAATGATATATATTTTCTCACAATTTCTTTCTTAATAGGTGTGAGACACATACTTAAGACAACTGTAAATTAAAGTATTTTAAGAATAAGTGAAACTGCAAAATAGTACTGATTTCCGTTTTCCATCTTTCGAATAAATGAAGCAATAAATAAACACAAAATTTGTTTTAAACTGAAAACTGTAACTCGGTTTATTAGATTGCATTATTTTTTTGTACATCAATATTATCATTTTTATAGCTTTTGCAGAGTAAATTTATAGACGAGTTCCTTTTTTAATCAATTTTGTTGAGAAGCATTTTTTTTCCATCTTATTCATGTATTTTCAATTTATTTAACATTACGATTCACTTATATCGGTTATTTATTGTTTAATTTAAATTAATTTGGTATCAGTCGCTTGTTTGAAAATAATAGTTATTAAGTACCTTATCATTTTCCCACGGAAGCATCGTTCTGTTATAAGAGGCACGAAGTGTTATTCTCACACTGACATTGATTGATTGCCATATGGTCAAGGTTTTCAATGCGCCAAAGCCACGCCAAATCATATAGACATCGATAAAGTTTACAATACTGTAACCTATCCAGCACTTGAGAGCAAAGGACACTACTTAACGACTTAGCGCAAATGCGACTGTGCGCAACTTCCATAATACCTTCGTATGTCAAGGGGTTAAGGCTATCGTAATTTAATGCCAAAAAAGAAAATAATATTTATCCGAAGAACTGCATAAAAATGAGAAAGGAATATAAAGCATGACTCTGATTAAAAATAAAACAACGAGTGAAAGCGCCTAAACAAGAATAAGAAAAACAAAGCGCATAAAATATTTAACCCTTTCAAAACAATCTCAGCATTCCTGCCCTTTCCCTTGAGAGTTCGCTTTAATCTGGGCGACGGGGGCAGTTTCAAGTTATTCCGCCCATTGAATAAAGTGAGAGCTGAAACCCCACCGATGATAAGTTTTCGATCATGACGGAACTAATCGAACGTATTGATATCTTATGTTCTGAAAGCCATCACGTTATCATCACCACCACGATTCTGACGATATAATCGCCAATTGAATGTCAAATCTTGAGAACGACTCGTTGTCACAATATGCTTTTTTTTCGCGATTTCAACGCCAAATCTTGACTCAGGGCTATAGATTGCCAAACTTTGAACTATATCATTTCCGAACAGAAATTTGTTTGCTTTCTGTAGTTATATTTTTTTTCCTTTCTGTGTTTTAATTTGTTTCTTTTTGTTTCATATACTGAATTAATTCTTTACGACATCATACTTTAGATTTTAAATTCGGGATTTCATAGGAACGACTTAATTTTAAATTTAAAAGACATTAATATGTATTTTTAATTTGTGAGGTATGAAAGAATTTGATATTTACTAAATCAGCAGTGAAGAAAATAAAATTGTAAAAATGACTCCATTATTTAAATGTTTGAATTGTTAAGATATGTAGTAAAATGCAGACTTTTCTTAAATAAAATGCTATCGAAACACTTTGTTGAAGAGATTTTATCACTATTATTTTATTGGTAGGAAAAACTCGAATATTTTTATTATATGAAATGAAAATTAAGCAAGATAAAAGAAAAATTCCTTTTATTTTGATGAATTGTGATTGAGCATTCTGTTAAGAGAGGCAATTTACAATTTTATATCCCAAAAAATAATAAATATCGATTTATCTTGAACGGTATATAGCGATGATAAAGTCTGA
Organism: Araneus ventricosus; assembly: GCA_013235015.1. Classification (NCBI taxonomy): domain Eukaryota; kingdom Metazoa; phylum Arthropoda; class Arachnida; order Araneae; family Araneidae; genus Araneus; species Araneus ventricosus. Next base: position 43,240 of record BGPR01006817.1, on the reverse strand, counting down.
TCATCACCCAGCCCTAATGCCGACTCATGTGTGCTTTTGTCATTTCACTATGGTTCGAAACGACGAGTTCCGTTTCAAAAATTGTTCTCGCGTGGCTTCAAAACGTGACATTAATCTAATTCAATTTGCCTTACAGTGCTTCTGAAAATCGTGCTATACATGAGAGAGTATTATATAAAAGAGATGCAAGTGTTTCTACCTATGGTGGCATAATAAATTCAGATCAGATTTATTCACATGTTGCCCACACATTTACGAAGTTCTCACAGCAAAGAAAAATAATTTTTTTTGTGATTAACAACTTTTATGGGGTTCTTAAGCTAACACAATTCAACTTGCATGAAAATTATTTAGAAGTTAGTTACTTAGGACGATGAAATTTTAAAAGTGAGCTAAAGTTTCAAAAGTTTTGTTTTTTACAAATTTAAGCAATGAAAATTCAAAGCATAGTTCTTTATAACTGTATCCACTTTCACTAGTATAGTTTTATTTCTTTTTTCCCACAGATGTGCCAAGAGTTATGCAGATCGGAATATTACAAACAGTGCTATGGCTGTGATTTGGGCATAACTATGCAATTTACATCAGAATATTTTTGCAGAAAAGGAAGTAAGTTGATTGGTCAAATTATATATTTGGAACGAAAAATATGAAATCAGGGTGCAAGTGTTTGAAATATTGCATGACGACTTTTGCCTGTGATTCTCCGTCTACCAATGAAGCCAAAGTATTTCATTTACCATAGATAGTTAACTTTTTTCCAAGCCATTTCATGTTTTGAAACAATGCAGAATGAAAAATTATTTCCACTCAATTTCCAATTAGTAAACTTGTTTTACAGTTCCATTCTTTATAAGCTGACTTATAAATATTATACTCCTTCTGTCCGAAAATATAGCATACATTTTAATTCTCTCTCTGTGTAATTTTTAAAACCACTATTCAGATGCAATGTTTTCAAACGTGTTCAAATATCGTTGAGGCAAGCGAGTTATTATTTATATGCAGAGCCTTATTAGTATAATATGATCCAATGCTATAAAGGTACAAAGTATACAAATTAACCTGTGATAATCACAGGATCTGCAGTCAGAGGGTTAGGAAAAAACACTAAAGGTAAACGGATAAAATGAAATTATTTTGAAATAAAATAGCTTTGTTTATAACTGACAGTAGCCGTTAAATATAATGTGACTGTAAATAAGCATTTGGATTCAATTAAGTAAGAGATTTTAAATGAGAGAAAAATTATTTGGGATGAAATAAAATAACTTTAGTAGTCTAGAATGTGTATATAATATCTGGAATAGCAGGAGTCCAAGAAGAGTTTTTCTAAGATTTATGATAAGTACTGATGAAAGAAGAATTTGATGCAGCGAATTTGTTGATGAAGACATCTGGAATCAGCAAATCTGATTCTGAAAACATAATTGGATGATAAAAAAATACTTATAACATAATATAGACAAAGATTAAAATATTTTTTTTCAAAACCATGAACACGATCTTGGCATATCCAGAAAGTTAGAAATTTATTCTCTGTGCTAAAATTCTTCTTCTGATTGAAGAACGACTTAAGGCAGGAAATCTCTGCTATTATACAGCATCAAATAAAGAAAATTATTTGTACAAATAATCGAAATTAACAGAAGTTTTACAGAAATTACCGAATTTAATCCAAGATTATGTTAAACTAAACATAGAGAATAAATATATCTTTTCAAAAAGAAAATGCCTGGTTTTATGGTGCTTATAACAATGACGAAGGAAGCACCATTTAATTCTTATTAATACTTCCTTCTTCGGATAAAAATTGCTGTAATAAAATGGTAATACTTTCTCGTACACGAAGTAAACTTAGGTACCGATTTGTAATCATCGAAAAATTCCCCATCTCGAAATTTTGATGAATCTCCAAGTTTCAGACCAAAGCGTTTGTGCTCGAAAACATCATATTGTCTCTCTGTGAACTCAATCAGTCAAAAGCAAAACAATCTTGGCCAGAGGTTCCTAACTTGTGGTATGCTTACCCCTGGGGGAACACGGAGGTTAAGGGGTGCGCGAATGTAATATTGGTAATGGCGGAAAACACAAAACATAAGAGATTCGAATGAGATTTTTTCCCCTAATTTCGTGTGGAATGTTGGAGCCTTCTGAATATCAGTGAAAGAAGAGCCCCAAGAACTCAGTGTTAACCCTTTGCACTTTTCACTCTGGCGAACCAGCAACTCGAAATGTTTCTCTGTGTTCTTCGTGAATTTCTTACCTCTAACTTAAAACGATTACTCATATAAATTACATATGTAAAATAATAATACTAATAAATTTACATAAATCTATTAACACAATATGAGTTAAAATATTTAAAATTTGTACATAGAATTAAATCTAATAAAATTTGAAAAACGAAATCCTAATTTTGGAATTTCAACTATTAGTGTAGCCAGCAAGAATTTGGATTTGCTATTCATGTTATATCTCGATTTTACTTTGCCAACTATCCATGAAGCCTAATTATTGAATGAGCAGAGAGGGTAAACAGCCATAAATAACAACAGATTTAGAAGCGAAAAAAAATTTTTAAAATTTTTAAATTTTTTAAATTTTTTTATTACTAAAATAAATATTAATAACTGAAATTATTGCACATGAACAAAGAATTTAAATTCATTTTAAGAAAAAAATTAAAAATTTTCTATTCATGCTCTCAATAAAAGAAATTTAAATCAACCATGTTTCACCAAATAAATTTATTATGATACCTGTCATTATAGTAAAGTCTATTTACAAAACAGCTATGAATATAGATCCGCAGAAAACTGAACATTTTTTTAACTTCATCAAACAATTAAACCATTTTTAAAATTTTAGAAATAGATTAATTATTAAAATATTGATTATCGTAGCCAAATTTGTTTCTATACCATTGTAATTTTATAAATAAGAAAGATAAATTTACATATTTAATTAAAACAGTGGGGCCATGTGTATTTAAAAACATATAAAAAATAAATGATAGGAAAAAACTCTTACAATTACATCAATTAATATAAAAGAATAAATAAGAAGTATCAAAAAATTATCTAAGCACAGATTTTCTTTTCGAAAACCATACATCAAAGTACAATTAATAAAGTGTTTATAGTTATTGAGCTCATTTTTGTTATCTGAGACTAACAGGTTGTTTCTATGAATATAATTTAAACTTACAATTTTGTAGATTAATCTGCTTATATTACTATCCCAAAAGGAAATCTGTTTATTTTAAAATCAAAAACATTTCTTTCATCAAATTTAATTTGTAATAATTTTTATTTATTAACCACTTAACAGTTTCTTTTTCTACCATTATTTTGTCCAAAAACAAGGACATTTTTATAAGCAATTTTGTATTCAAGTTGATTTTATAAATTCAAAGCATCAGTCAAAACAGTTACAAGTATTGATTTCATTAATTTTCGATGTTTTAATTGAGGGGGAAAAGGAAATAAAAACTGGTTTGTCTGACCTATGGTGACCTAAAAACTGGTTCACACTTGTTTTACTATACAATATTAATTAGACTGCTATATCATTTATTAGAAACATTGCAAAGTAAAGAAAATGAAAAAGCCAGGAAAATCAGTGAATTGGTCAGAGAAAACCTGCCCGAGAGGCGCTCGGGCAAATCAGGGAATTCCCCATTAGCGGTGTTCGGGCAAAACTGTTAAGTGGTTAATAATTTTAATCTCTATATCAAGAAATTCTATATATAATTTGTTGTTATTAGTTTTTATTAGTTTCAAATAATTAGGATAAAATTTAATTTGTTTCTTTAAGTCTACTTCTTTATTAAAAACTATTAAATCATCTATATATTTAAACGATAAATAAGAATGATTTGAAATGTTGTTTTTTTCATAATAGGTAGGTAAATATTTGCCAAACAACTGCTAGAATGTCCACCATGTAGTAATCCTTTAACCTGATGGTACGGGTTTTTTTTATCATAATTAATAAAATATTCTTTTACATTCATCATGAAAACATTATGAATTTTTATTAGAGTATCTCTCTACCAAATCATCTACAGTGGGTTGCCAATTTAATGTGGACACTTTAAAATGTTCATATTTATTCGAATATCTCCCGAAAATCTGCATGGATTTTAGAATTTCGAACATGCCAACATTAGGCTTGAACTCACACTTGACAGTGAAGATTCAGTCACAAGAGCGTTTAATGGACCGTCTACAAATTGATGAGGACGAAAATCATTTTGGCCCACCACGCTTCATGAAAAGTTAATAATGCGTTAAAACTTTCAAAACTGGTTATATTTGATGCATAATATTTTTATGTAATTTCGTAAATTTTTTATAAATATTCGAGAAGATATAAAGGTTTTCATAAAAAATTCCAAATTTTCCGCATTTGTTCTGCTTATAAAATGTAGAGTTTTCCATTCAATTGTACAAAACGCACAGAATAGTTGACAATATGTAAAGGAAACATTTTTTTAAAAAATTTTAATTAAAAAATTGTAATTTTGCAGGAAATATGAGAATATGTAGAAAATTATATTTTAATGCTCATACGCGAAATGTAGCGTAAATTTTCCTTTCATAATTTCAAAGCCAGATATGTAGGGCAACTCATGCAAAAATTCCAGTCAAATTTCATTAAGATTTTGAAAGATATCAGCATTGCAACTTGATGAATTTTGATACAGTCCAAGAGAAGCTAAGTGATGAGGGGTTTTCCACAAATTGATATTCTTGAAACTCGAATCTTCAAACAGTAATATTAAATATTATGGAAGTATAATATCCTGAATACCAATGTATACTTATTAATTAGCTGCATTATTTAGTCTTATTATTATTATTTTATTATATTTTTATTGCTTTATTATTAAGCATTATTTACAGTTTTTTGCCCAATTAATATAGCTATTCATAAACATTTATGAATCTTTCATTTGAACCAGTTATGATTGAGTGCAATGTACTTAAAATTATAAAAAAATGCGACTGTTCGAATTTGGCGAAAATGGCATTTCGACGATTACTATTCGAAGATTCAAGTTTCAAGATTATTACCCCCATCATATAGCTTCCCTTAGAGTATACCGAAATTCACCAAGTTGCAATGCTGATATTTTTCTAAATCTTAAAGATATTTGACTGGAATTTTTACATAAGTGGCCCTTAATATCTGGCTTTGAAGTTATGAAAGGAAATTTAGGATAAATTTCGCGCATGCGCAGAAAAGATTTTTACTGAAAAACTCATACTTATCGTAATATTCAAATTTTTTAATTCAAATTTTAATACAATGCTTTTTTTACATATTGTCCACTATTGTGTAAGTTTAGTACAATTGAATGGAAAACTCTTCATTTTGTACGAAAAAAAAATGCGGAAAATTTGGAATTTTTAAAGAAAACCTCGATTACTTATGAAAAATTTTCGAAATTGCATGAAAATTTTAAGCACGTCAAATATAACCACTGCTGAAAGTTTTAACTCATTATCAGCTTTCTGTGAAGCGTGGTGGGACAAAATAATTTTCGTTTTCATAAATTTGTAGACGGTCCCCTACACGCTCCCATGTCTGAATCTTCTCTGTAAAATGTGAGTTCAAGCCTAATGTTTACATGCTCAAAATTCTAAGAAATAATTCTATGCAGATTTTCGAGAGATTCGAAAAATTATGAAAATTTTTAAGTGTACACATTAATTTGACAACCCACTGTATATCTAAACATTTAAATAAAACTTGAAAATCAATATCGTGTACAGAAAAATTATCAACATCTTTAAAGGCATTTATAATTTGAAAACTATTATTTATAATTATTGTCTTGTTTTGTTTTCTTAAATATTCTACAGTTGCCTGCTTGTATTCTTTTAAAAATTTTGCCTGATTTAGTAATATAAGTTTTGCAACTCTTTATGGCGCTTCAAAATTTAAAAGAATTTTGATCAAATTTTGGATTTAAAAATATATGGTTATCCTATCTTCTCTCAATGCAAGTTTAGTTTTTTAAGTATAGCTTTAATTCTATTAGCAATTTCTCTTTCACTTAGTTTTTATTCCATAATATATATATTCAAATTTATTTATAAAAAATTAAATTTATCTAAAAATATAAACTATAAGAAAGACATATAATAATGTACCTTCCTTTATATGAATAAAAATTATGATAATTGTAAATTTTCTGCTATGCTAGATAAAATATTAATTGCTTTCCTATAAAAAATATTAACATTAAACGTGCATTTAAATATAATAAACAACTAGGTAAATTGATTTTTAACTATAACAAAATAATGGAAAGTAATGTTGGTTATGATTACAATTGTAAAGTATATAATAATTTCATAAATGAGTATCATGGACATGTAATTACTGGAGACTTGAATATTGTAATTATTAACAATAAGTTATGAGAATTAATGGAGAAATGTACAAAACATTGAATGCTATTAGCTAATAGTAATGGGATTATTAAAACACAATTAAAAAAGATGTTGAGAAATTTATTTTAAATATGGCAATTAAATATAGTTTGCCATCAGAAGCACTTACTAAATATAAACAAAAAAACTTTAAATCATGTTTATCAAATTAATTTTAAATCTTATAATGAAATTGAGTTTAAAGATATTAAAACACGAGTTAAAGAGCTGCAATAAGATTTTGTAACATTTTATATATAAAAATTGCCCAGTAATTTTGCCATAATTTGCAAATTTATTATAGAAAAATACTTAATGAACACATTAATGACAGTGAGAATTATATAGAATCTCAACTAAGTGAAAGTGAAATAGCTAATAGAATTAAAGGCTTACATAAAACGACTGAGTGTACAATATGAAAAAATAGAATATCCACATATTTTTCTTACTCCAAAATTCCATAAAAATCATATTAAATTTAGAAGTGTAACTAATGGCTGCAATACTTATATTGCTAAGTCAGGCAAAATTCTGTCGTGATTTTTCTTAGCAACAGAAAAATCTGTTGTTTTAAATTAGCTGAATTCTTTTGGTTTTGCTGAACGGGATAATGAAATACTTTAGTGGTTCTCCCCCATCCCCATTCATATGAGTGAAATTTCTATGTGCGGTATTTTTTCTATGTCAAAGGCTTTGCCACAGCTGTAGAGAGTATGATTGCTTCCTTTGTGGCGTGAGAAGGAAGAGAAAGCATTGTTGTTCCTATAAAACGGACTTTTCTTTGGTGATGGAACAACGGCAATAGATAGTGATGGATTCCCTTCTTAAAAGATGTGAACATACTTCGGTTCCGCACAAATGTACCTTTCTTCGTTGTTGGGACAACAGGTGGATAGACTTTTGAAATCCATGTTATGCTACCCTGCGGGTGGTGACGACTTCATAAATACCTTGGAAATAAAGCATTCATCGATCTTCTTTACTTTAATGCACTCCCTTGAAGAGATTTATCAGAAAATTATATTTTTTAATATTTAATATTCTGTACACTAGCACAACAAACGTTTTCTATCAAAGTAAATGTAATTTTCTGCGCGTTTTGTTAAAAAAAATATGATCCCTGTCGTACGAAGCCCGACGCATGTCATCGAGTAAGTGTAAGGAACGCGCGTCCTCGGGGGTTAAACATTATCATAATTTGTAAGCTGTTTAGTAAATATTTTTCACAATGCCTGTATATAATTTTTGTGTGAGTGTTTATGCTTTTTCTTAAATATATTAGCTAATTTTCCAGATAACATGTATGATGTGCATATTTTATAGTGTTTAAGTTTCGTAATTAATAATATTGTCACGTAGAGTTTCTAGAAATGATGTCGATTTAGAAGAGACAGGCTTTTATTTAGAGCACAGCAAGCGTTCAGATAACTGAACTGCCGTTAGCTTGACAGCAGTTCTTTATATACATTTTAAGAAATGAATAGTCCAACACAACATATCCAAGAACATAAATTTACATAAGAATAATTTGCATGTTTCAGAGAGTTAACATAAAATGTGCGAGATATCTTCAATTTCCAAATAATACAAAAGTCATCAGTAGGATTCGAACTCGCGATCTGTTGATTGGTAGTCGAAAACGTATCCTCTAGACCACTGCGTCGCACTTCAGCTTGCTTTGAATGTTACAGTATTTGCACAAATTAGCTACTATCTTGATATTGCATATTCCAGGATCATTAGGTCTCTGCGATCATTCTGCATTAACTGAGAGCGAATTGAGTCAGATACGTCATACCTGCTTGAAAGGATGTCGCCCAGATTGCATGTAAGTTTCCTCTATTTCTGATCAAATTATGAAATAAATTTAATCCTTTATATTCGTAATGGGATTGTTGAAAAATCATCCGCACGGAATTTGATTCTTGAACAGTTTTCAGTTGCACTTTTCCTTTTTCAAGTTCTTACTCTTCAGAGTGATATTTTTCAGAATACCAAGAATTTTGGATGCTATTGCAAAACAGGGGATTTTGGAATTTCTGCAATTTTGTGTGGGAAATAAGAATGAGAGGAAAACAAAACATTATCTTTTACTCTTTCAATGATTCCTTTTATTTATTTATCTTTACTTATAATTTATTATTTTCTGGAGTTTGTCATTGGTTGGTGTACAGCAAACATTCAGTCTGAATTCTTTTTAAATAGCTTCGGCGTGAGGGTACAAAGTGCATTTCGAGATCATTTCAATTTGCTTGTTAAAATTCCATCCTACTCCTGTAGGATTAGTTGGGATAATTGGGAAAACATTTTACAGACGTTTACTGTCAATTTAAATTGACAAGTAGGAGATGGAGTAGAGGTCCATATTTTTTGTGAGTGCATAGTCATGTTCTGCAGAGTTCATTAAGCACTGTCTGTTTCCCAAAATAATTTATTAATTAGCTAGTCACTCTTACAGTAATATTATTCTTAATTATCGTGGTATATTCCCAATTGCCACAGAGACTATGGGGTAATCGGGAATGTATGTTTTGTCTTTTGATCACATTAACAAATTAATTTGAAGATGATATATTTGAAATCTTTAGAAATTCCTGTATATTGCTTCAGAATACATTCCTGTTCCCAATTATCCCAAAGTAGTGGGTTTTTTTTACTGTTTTGCAGCAAAAGATGGCTCTGTTTCTTGGAATATCGAATAAAAATTATCATAACTGTTTACAACTTTCATTTTAAAACAATTTATTATCATTCTCTCTACAATGTTTTGGGGAAAAGTTGGGAAGTTAAAAATTAAAAAAAATATTATGAGAGACGAGAGTGAAATATTTAAGACTTAGAAATATTCATAAAAATTAGAAAAAATATTATTTAAATTCAGTAGTAAAAAGTAGAATGTTCAAACCACTATTCGACTCATTTTTCTTTGACAATTATACTACCTGATAAAGTAGACATTTCTTTCCTACAATCTACTTCAAGGACAGAATCTCGGAGTATGTCTTTTATCTGAGGCTCGGAAATCGCAAACTTACCATTCACTGCGAAACAAATTTTGATTTAGCCAAATTATTACTCTTCTTTTCAGTTCACCATCGTCAACTCCTTCAATCCTGGAAAAGGGTGAAGAATCTTCATTCAGGCATCTCCACCGTTATCGATCAAAATATATATAATACATATCAAAATAATATATATTATAAAATAATCATATTGTTTAAAAGTATTTATTAGTTACTCGAGATAAGTTACTTCATCTATACCCTCAGCCTCCGTTTCTTGTGGAAAAGAGTCAAAATCATCATCTTCTCATATACCTCCATCAGTATTGTGTTTTGTTCCATAGTTGACGTCCAAAAGCTTCGATGCATTTAAGAAAGATATATTTTTCTCTTTTATAATGGTTCAAAAGTACGAGAGATATAAAACATATATGATAAAGATATTACCTATGAAAATGCAGTAATATTCTAGTAAAAGAAAAAAAGTAACATTTTATACAACAGCATGAAATCTGCATACAAAGATATATTGCATGTTTACCAGTATTAGAATTATGAAGCACTTGTTTTAATTTTCTCTAAATTCCAAAAATGAATAAAAAAATGTTGACTTAAAAGTTGCATTGTAATTTCATAAAAATTATTAAAATTACCAGGTAACAAATCGTTCTTCCTTATCTGTATTAATTGTAACTGAAATTAATTTAAATTTTGCTTTGCGAAAGAAAGTAAATATAGCTATAGTTCTATCCACTTTGGCAGGAAATATTGATTTTCTATGCAGAGTTAATGTTCATCTATTCAGAGCTACTATTTTAGCATCTATGTTTAACAACCAAGTGGAGAATCACAATGAAAATACAGGAATTAAATGTTTTCCCATGCATTAACTCCTCCAATATTATTATACTTTTTACGCCAAGGCAAAGCAAACCACCCATGCTCGAATGAGATAAATGTTTTTTTCATATCGCTCTACTAAACCTTTTTATTGTTAAATTTTTGTATTTACTATACATACAAAATTGTTTACATGTAAATACAATTAATACATGTAAATACATGCAAATTCTGCTTTTCTCTTTTAGAAAATTAAAATATCCATACACTGTGAAAGAAACAGAAAACGAACGAAGTTTGGTAAGAGCATTTCATTACACTGACATTCTTTTAATAATTCTTCTTGATATTTTTATTTCTTGACTTTTTTTATTGATGCATGTATTTTTCCTTTCCTACTTATAGGAGACTGGATTTAAAGACCAGAAGTGAGTTTTAATATTACATTCAAAATTTTGAAATTTTAGAAAAGTTGCACTGAATGTATTTCAAACCTATAATTCATTTTGCGATAAATCTTTAATTGTACAACCAAGTAAAAGCATTTATGACATAATGAAGCATTTTCAAAATATTTCTGTGATAAATAATAAATTTCATGAAAATTGTTTATAAAAACAGTCTTTTATTAATGTAATTAAAAATAAAATTGTTTTATTTTAATTATTTTAGTCTTTAATTTGTAATTCATCGTTATAAATAATATGGAATTATATGGAACTGTAGAAATGCATTTTTCTTGAATTCATACCAGGTGCCTCCACTCGCTTGCATGTCTTTAAAATTCATTAACTGATTAAACGATAATTAAGTTCTGAAAATATTTAAATAATGTATTGTCATCGAGAATGCATAAATATACAATTTTTTTCAAATCTGTCGCACGAGAAATTGAGTGAAAATCGATTACAAAGTTACCTTTGCAAACATGAAATAATTCAAGTTAAATATAAGTGTGTAATAATGTAAAGTATATGGCTTCGAAAATAAACATATGAAATACGTTTACTAATGAATGGTGCAATTTTTCTCTTGTAAATAAAATGAAAATGTGAAATTTTCAAACAGTCTCCTAATATAATTCGTCTTTAATTTATAGCACGTAAATAACATATTGTCTGATAAATGCAATTACAAAATAGTATAATATGGCCTGTATGCGACAGAGAGCGAGTGTGATTTTGAAATGCAAAATGCACCCTTCCAACTAATTAACAATAGTTCTCCCCATTCATGATAATTACACAGGCCTGCAAAAAAATAATTTTGAAAATTGTTTTAATTTTGATAACTAATTTTAATATTATTTTCAGTGCTGAATTAAAAAATTAATCCATTTTTTCTGTCACGTGAGGTTTTTTCACAAAACGATTTCATATTTTGGGGTCATAGCCAAAATCAAAATATTGGGAGATTTTAATTTAACACCTCGTAAATAAATAATTTATATTTATATTCTAGCTCTGTTCTGACATAAATTATACATGAATTTACGAAAAAAGTTACAATTCTCTAAAGCAGAAATTCCTTTTTTTCTCAAAGCTTTTTTTCTTCCTTTCTTCAAATTAATCAGGATTGTCTCTTTTTCAATGTCCAGCAATATTCGCCTTTCATGTTGACATTCCAGCTACCTTTTATATAGTCTTTCCATTTCCTTCATGCCTTGATGAAATTTTTTCTGACTGCATCTTAATTTCCAGGAAATAGTCCAAGTGCGAATGGAGAAAATGAACTCTTGTGCACCCTTTAACTCTTGATATTACACCCTAATTTCTTGAAAATCTCTAACATTTCTTCTAGAATATATTTCTAGTTTGGGTCTCTTTGTTTTCCAAGAAAGTTTGATGCTATTAGTTTCAAGGATTTCCAGGCTTTTCTCTCGTTTTATTTCATTTTGAACTCAAAATTTTCATTCTTCATCAGATTTTGATCTCTTCGCATATTTTACAAATACCCCTTCTTTCAAATTAGAACCCGAAAAAACCCTAGAACTGTTAACAAAAGGATTTCACACATTTTTCCTCTTTTGGTTAATACCTTAGCAAAATGTTTTATAAGGCCAAATTTTGCGCGAAACAGTATTTTACAATATATCTTAAGGGAACGGACCAATATACCGGGTCCATGAGGGAAGGGCGTTGTGGCAGATGGGATGGTAGGATAAAGTAGGTTGTAAATTGAAATCCTTACAATGCATGTCAAAATTAGAAATCATCAGTGTGATTTTTAGACTATCTCCAAATCATTGGTATGACAAACCAAGATTGTATTTTACCTTGAAGTCATTGATTAATTCTTCGACACAAAAAGATCTAACTTCGCGTCGGACCCAAGACTTTTGTTTTCCGCACATTTTCATGCCAAAATAAGCAAAGTACACTTTTTCCCAAAAAATATGGAATGTTTCTTTGCTTTCTTTTACTGTATAGTTACCACAGATATTGCAGAAGCAAACTGGTGAATTAATACATTCTCTGGAAGTTATTTCTTCAAATCGCATTGCAAACTAAAAGTAAAAAGCTCTTCTACTTAAATCTCAGAATTACATACAAGTGCACTGAAAGATGGCGATTAGAAAGACAGTGATGGGGGGAGTAGTAAAAATGTCAGGAAGGAGAATGATGGAGGAGGAAAGAGAAGACACACATGCCCCAACAATCAGGTGATCAGGTTTTAAACTTGTTTTGTCTGTTCCTACGGTTATGTTTAATAGATAATTTACTGGTTTAGAAGAAAATCTCAAATAAATAATGGTTTATTCTTTCTTGGATAGAATTTATATACAGCAAATTGTTATTTAAAATCTCAAAATTTGTTTAATAAAAATAAGTTTGCTCAATACTTACAGTTATTATTAGTTAATAGGAATAAAATTACATTGCTCACACATTAGACCTGTTATTTATGATAAAACCATACTTGGCGGATTTTTTAAATTATTTTTTCGTTAATTGGCATTCCGAAAACTATTAAAAACACTAGTTATTTTTAAGACAATTTTTTCATTGCAGACCTGTGTTATTATTCAAAAAATTGAGGTCATGCCAGAAATTTCAGTTATCTTTTATTTATGATCTAAATATTAATGCTGATTTAATTATTAAATAACTTACATAGAATTTTTTTACAACAAGAAGATATATTTGGAACCATGTTCGAACATAACAAAAGATACTGCTGATACAGAAAACTAAAACTACTCTCCTACGTAATTTTTGGGACCATGCTCGAATATAAAAAAATATACTGCTGATCCAGAAGACTAAAATTTCTCTCCTACGTAATTATACCCTTAATGGAAACTACTGATACTTAACTCCTAGTTTTAATTTATCTTATATTTCTCGAAAATTTTGATAGTTAGCATAATAAAAGGATATGTTTTAAAAATGACAAATATACTTATGTTAAATTAATATTAATTTAGCTTAATTATATTAATATTTAATCCTATAATAAATACATTTCATGAAATCACCTAGGGCCAAGCATCCCTAACCTTAGGGATACTTGACTCTAAGCAAGAGATACTTGACCCTAAATGCAAAGAGAACTTATATTCTTTCGATAGCTTGGATGTACGAGAAATTCAGATATTAGGTTAAAACTACTGAATGAAAGTGTCCTAATTATCAAAATTATTAATGAAATTAATATTAAAATAAAAATAATATAATATAAATTCAATTGTTTTTAATTAAATTCTAGTAAATAAATTAAATTAGTCTGCTCATTAAATGAAATCTAGTTATTAAATTAAATTATATCAGTTCAAAATTAAATAAACGATTAAAATATTGATTTAATTAAATGCTAAAAATTATAGCAATGGAACTGAGAAACTAGCGCATTTAAGTATTGCTGGTTTGGGAAAATAAGAATAGAACATAATAGCACCAAAATGAAAAGAAGGGATTTAAAAATTGTTGGGAAGAACAAGAAATTGGAAAATCTAAATAGACTTACTTTGTTCTAATAAAATTATAATGAAAACAAAAGTAAAAGAAGAAAAATGTATATTACCAAAAAATTCAAATCGACAAAGAGACGAACTCAACGGAAATGGAGAAAAATTAAATAAAACCAAACGATGAGAAACAATTCGAAAAAAATATTTTTACTAATATAATAAATGAATAAAACTTTTATGACAAGCGAGGAATAAATGGAATAAATAAATTTAAATTCTTTTTAAAATTCTTACTGAAATAACTCTTTGTATTGTTTGAAATTATCACATCAAAAAGAAATTTTATTCTTTAAATAATTATTTAAAAATTATTTTAAAATAATAGTTTTCGTTTAAAACTCAACTACCAAAATCATTAGCCATTATGGGGATAAACAAGTCGAAGTGTTGCCATTCAGCTTGATTATTTGAGTGGGCAAATTGGCGACTAACTCCACTGCACAAGAAAGTTGATACCAACCACACAATTGTACTTCTCTCAGCAGCGGTGTTGAAGCTACAGTAGCTTTTGTTGGGGTCTAGTACACCGAACATGACTTTTTCTAAACAATCTAAAGATTAAATCACTTATAATTACGATAGTGTACCACATCATATATCAAATTATAATTTAAAGTATGCTTAAAACTGAAATATTTTAGTTCATCATATCTTCAATACTAAATTTCCAATCTACAGAAGAAAGAAACAACGAAAATTTTACTTTTGACCCTCTCAAGACATATTTACCTAGACACCATTAAAATGTCTTCTTAGTTTCGTATGGAAATTCCCTAGTTAGACCGTATAATCAAAGATGAAATATGGATGGCACACGCAAATTACCAATTACATCACAATCTGAGAAAATAATGTAGGGTCAAGATTCCCTAGTTTCCCCTAGCTGTTATAATAGAGGGTATAGCAGAAAAATGTATGCACATTTTAAATAATTATTACATAAACAATTATCAACATACATGAACGTTTAATAACTCAACTTTATTTAAGCAGATATAGAATTTTGTCAGTTATCGGAAGTACTCGAATTGTTTAACGTTATTGTCCAGACGCTGCTGTCAAAACCATACGAATGAAGTACGTGTATATTGCATTGCAGCTCGTCATTTTCAGCTGGACTTGAGATATAAACATTAGGGTGGATCGAAAATTTCTTTTCAGAATTTCAAAACCTACCAAAGCGGAAAAGATGTTCTGTGGTATGGAGATTAAGAAAAAATTAATAAAAAAATTTAAATTCTAAATTTAATAATACCGAAAGAGGGTTGAATTTCAAAAAAAAAAATGGAAAAATACTTAATTTTGATTATTGATTATACGATTTTAGATTCGAAATAATTGTTTTTTTGCAATATAAATAACCAAAAGTGATGATTAATGAGTAGAGTACTAAGTAGTGAATAGTATAATGTACATTGCACCATTTTATGACTCAGCTCTCCCTCCCCATACCGTCAAATCAGTCCGGTTAAACAACTAGAGCAGTAGGCAATCCCATCTTTCTTCTGTCTCCTGCTTTATCCTCCCACCCCTCCATAAGGCGGAAGTGGTGCTTCATGGAATGTTCCCCATAGTCACACCTGTAGTGACAAAAGTATTAGCTGCAGTTAGAACACTGAGCCGATTTGGTATTTCCGACCGAGCAGGTGCTGCCATCGTGTCAGCTGCACTTCAAAATGTGGGCATTATCTCAGAAAACAATGTTTTGAACGTTGTTGACAGAAATAAAATTCGGCGTGGGAGAACAAAGGCAAAAACCACGATATTGGCTCAGGTCATAAAAGATTATGACCATGACCAGTTTGGTTTATACTTCGATGGGCGAAAAAACAGGACTCTATCAATGGAAGACAACAGAAGAAAAGTCATAATAGAAGAACACATAAGCTTGGTAAAATAACCTGGATCTGAGTACATCGGCCACGTGTCTGTAAATTTCGGGAGAGCGCAAATTATTGGAAGTAACATATATAGTTTTTTTTCATGCGTTGACAATGACATAGATGTAACAAAGTTGGTTGCGACGGAACATCCGTCAACACAGGTGTCAAAGGAGGTATTATACGTAACATGGAACTGATCCTGAATCGTCCACTACAATGCTTTGTGTGCCAGTTACACGCCAACGAGCTTCCACTACGTCATCTTTTCGCGCACGTGGATAGAACCACAACTGAGCCCAGAAGCCTGACTGACCAGATAAGAAAATCGTTGGCCGGATGCGAGAAGCTATCTGTAGTTTCATCCACGCCAATAGAAAACACGCTATGTGAAGTGACAAACAATAGAGACTTAAGTACTGATCAACTATACTTAATGGAAATTGTGAAGTCATAAACTGCTGACATTGCAGAGAAAGTCTGTCGAAGATAAATCCTGGAAAAGTTTGCCACTCAAGGTGGCATAGAATCGCAAACAGAATTCTCAGGTTCAATGTAGCTCACGAAAATTCATCCGAGACTTTATTCACATTAACGACATTTATCGCAAAAGTCTATGCGTGTATGTGGTTCAAGATCAAAACGAAACCATAATTAATCTATGAGGCACAGCATTTACATCAATCAATCGTTCTATCGCGTTATTTCTCGAATGATTTCAAGGATGTCATAGACCCTGTTGTTAAAAGAAACTGACTTTTGGCCATCCAGAAAATGTCCTGATATAAATGCTAGCTGACGACAGAAATAACATAAGGGAATTAGCCCTTCGAAGAATTCTGAAAGCACGCGAAGTCATTGCCTTCTGCTCAAGTTGTTTAAACGGACTGATTTGACGGTGTGGGGGGGAGCTGAGTCATAAAATGTTGCAATGTACATTATACTATTCAGTACTTAGTACTCACTACTCATTAATCATCACATTTGGTTATTTATATTGCAAAAAAAACAATTATTTCGAATATAAAATCGTATAATCAATAATAAAAATTAAGTATTTTTCCAATTTTTTTTGAAAATTCAACCCCTTTTCCGTATTATTAAATTTAGAATTTAAATTTTTTTTTATTTTTCTCTTAATCTCCATGCCATAGAACATATTTTCCGCATATGTAGGTTTTGATTAATAATATTTTTTTTTAAATCGTATAATCAAAATTCAGTATTTTTCCATTTTTTTCGAAAATTTAACCCTCTTACGGCAGTATTAAATTTTGAATTTAATTTTTTTTATTATTTTTCTCTTAATCTCCATACCATAGAACATCTTTTGCGCATAGGTAGATTTTGATTAATAATATTTTTTTTTCTCCATTGAACAGCGATCCACCCTAATAAACATGGTGTTATATTTATTTCCACAAAAATATTATAAAAAGAATAAAAGAATTATATAAAAAAATTAAGGAAGAATAAAAAAATATTTATAAGAAGAATTAGAAAAGAATTATAAAAATTACCAATTATATCACAATCTGAGAAAATCGTGTGGAGTCAAGTATCCCTAATTTCCCCTAGCTGTTATAATAGAGGTTATAAGAGAAAAATATATGCACATTTTAAATAATTATTACATAAACAATTATCAACATACATAAACGTTTCATAACTCAACTTCATTTATGCAGATATAGAATATTGTCAGTTATAAGTACTCGAATTGTTTAACGCTATTGTCCAGGCGCTGCTATCAAAACCATATGAATGAATTGCAGAACGGCACTAATCATGCAAATTGCATAGCATCTCGTCATTTGCAGCTGGACTTGAGATATGAGTTATAAACATGGTGTTATATTTATCTCCAGAAAAATATATCCATCGGGGGGGAGGAAGAATTTCAATGCTATCTCTTAACCAGAATTCATTAAGATAGGCCCTCAAATTGAGTGAGTTTTGCTGAGGGGTTCTATCCTGCTGGAAGTACCATTCGTCATTTTGAAACATATCCTCAATGCCTGTCATATGTAATTCCTGTTATAAATTCAGTACACATCACTGGTCATAGTATTTTGAAAGAAGAAAGGCCCAATTAATTCCCACGCTGACAAACTACTCTACGTAGTTAATACACCTGACAAACTCAGATTTTCTTCTATTATCAAAAGGGGAGAATAATTTTCTGAAAACCTGAAATTATGACGATTTTTAGAGCATCTATTCATGAAAAAGTCCTGCTTAAGGTATCCGACCACGTTCGGAGGCCTTTTTTTTAAATAATGGTATTTGAAGCAATATTTTTGTATTTTCATATGATATTTATGTTAAAACCTAATAAATCATAGGAAAAAAGTTAAATGAATTAAATATATTTTTAAAAATTTGAAAAAACTTAGATTTTTTTGCACTAAATTTGACCTTTTTTCAAACACCCTCGTTCAAAAAGAAATGATCAGAATGATAAATCCTTTAGCATATATAATCCTTCAACTATGGTTAGGTCCTGAAGCAAAAGTTTTGCAATGTATCTAGAAACATGTAAATTATAAGAGTTTTAGTGTGAAATCATGAAATTTTAAAGAACTTTGGCCTTTTTTCAAACCTTAAAAGATACATAACTTTTTAATGGAGCATTATTTCACTTATATTTTGGTTCATTACCTAGACAATATAATAAATAATATGTATGCCAAATTTGAGACGGATATTATAAGTTGAATTTTAGTTATCGTGTTTGAAAAATTAAAATTTTGCAAAAAATCACATTTCGAGAAAAATGAGTTTAAAGTTTATGTTTTTAATTTACAATGAGAAGAAAAAAGAATTTTTCTTCAATACTCCCCAGTTTTCTAGGCTAGTCCTTAGTTTTTGTCAGTTTAGCACATTTTTAAAAATTTTCTGATTGGAAATTTTTTTAGTCGTTTTCTTGAGCCTTACGTGTCATTATCGTGTTTTCTATCATTCAGCCGTCATCGATAAATTTGAATATTTTTTCAGTCAAATAACTTTATAATGCCTATTAGTTGATCTAGAGCTACTTTTAGTGATTGATATTGATCATAAGTACAATTTATGTACTTTTCCTACGTTTATTAATTTATTATCAAAAATTACATCATTAACGGAGAACCAAGATACTGCAATGATTCAAAATTACCTAAATTTGCAACAATGTCATAGAAAACAAAGAAATTCACACTGAAAATCTTTCAAAATAATACCTGGTATATGTAAAATAGTATAAAACAAAAATAAGCAATAAAATTTAAATATCTTAAGTAAAAACAATGAAAAATGCTTCTTTATCGTATTATTTACTACTCCATTTTCAACTGTCAAGTTCTACTAAAATGTCTCTAATTTCACTTCTGATCATCATATATGTAAAATAAAAACTGTTTTCAAAACTAAAAACAATAGGCTTTCAGATAAGACATTAAAAAAATTATGATTTTCGGTCAAAAATGGGTTTTCGAACGTATGCGGATACCTTAATGTGAAAAATTACAATTATAAAAACTAAACAATTATTATATTAATTAATAAGAATCATGAAACTTTTGATAGTTGACAGGATTATACACTTGTATTCATCAATCTGGGTAATGAAACATCAGTGTATGTGTTAATTGTTTATATAATAGATATCCAAAGTGTGTATATTTTTTGGAACACCCTGTATATTTTTTTTATTTATTATTGAAAGTTATATCCACGCATGCTCATAAGTTATTGCGTCTTTATGTATTCCGTTTGCCTGTTATTCAAATGATGTAAAGACGTGTGGTTCACACAAGGTGAACGATTCATAACACAGAAGATATGTGAAAATATTTTCAAAAATTTTAAATATAATAAGGATTTTGTCATCCATTTAAATTTATTAATTCTTCTCTTCTATTTTTCAACAATTCTCATTTTTTTCTAAGGCCCTATTGAGTAAAATATTCCTTGTGTATTAACTTAACTTGATTCTTTTTTCAATTTAATAATCAATGGTAAATTACTACTGATTTAAAAATAAAACTGTTTTAACGGAGGAAAAGTTTTTAATAACATGAAGCAAAAAGTACTATTGTTTCAAAATGTATTTTCATCTGCTTTAGAGAAACTGAAACTCATGTAATTATCAGATTTAAATTTAATTTACGTGAAGTAAACGGCTAGTATAACAAACGGAAAAAGGAACATTAAACCGTTTCTTTGAGGGTACTATAGACGTTGCACTAATACCGGGTGAGTTTACATTATTGGACCCATTTCAAAAATTAATAAAAACCCTATAATATAGAAACTTTGCTTTTTTTAAATGAGAGAGTAGCTCAAAAAGTTTTTTTCAGATAGGTATCGCGCCGTTACGCCGAACGAAATCTGCTGTAGCGGGAGATTCCCAACGCAAATGTCAATATGGCTACAGTGCATCAGAGGGCACGTCTCTGGTTCTACGAAAGAAAATCAATTGTAACATTTCAAAGATAATTTCGGCTAGAGTATCGAAATTATCAGTCTGAAAGTAAGAACTTCCTCACACGTTTGTTTGAGCAATTTAAGGGAACAGAAAATGAGCATCATAGGAAAGGTGCTGGACGGCCATCAGTCTCAGACGAAGTTGTTGAACGAGTGAGAGAGATTTTCACTCCGCAACTACTCATACCAACGCTTAATGGATCTTTTAATCGGGAACTGGCAATTTCTATACACTAACAAAAAGCGTCTTTCAACTGTTACAATTTGCTTGTTTTCGTGGAACCAAAGACTTGCCTTATGCTGCACGGTATCCATTTTGACACTTGCGTTGGAAATATCCTTTTGCAGCAGATTTATTGCGCCGTAACGGCGCGGTACCTATCTGAAAAATAGATTTTTGAGCTAAACTCTCATTTTAAAAAACGAAGTTGCTACATTACAGGATTTTTTCATTAATTTTTGAATTTAATTGTTATTAATTTTTTATGACCACCCTAGTAATTTTCTTTTTATCCGCATAGAGACAAACCAAGAAGCAATTAGACATTCACTCCTCGTGTGTAGTTTGTGGGGTTTACAAATGCCCTTTAGACATTCACTTAATGTGAAAAGGACCCAATAGTCCGTCGAAAGAGGCGGAAAATGTCATATTCCACTGAACAGCAGGGAAATCCTTTTCCTGTTCCCCATTTTTCAAGGGTTTCTGAGGTTTGAACCTCTCATAATTTGCAGGCTAAGGTGTTCAACATGCAATGTGGGAAAGATCTTAAATATGTATCTGATATTAATTGCTTCGTTTGAAATGCCCTTAAAGTACTTTCTATAAATACTAGCCTTTTTTAAAAATCTTAAGTAAATAATAAGATAAGATAATAATAAGATAATTGCTGAAGTTTACAAGATTATCTTTTAATCTGTCTTTGTTTATTCAAAAATTTCAACATGCGTAATAATAACAGATTGAATATAGTAGATATCTCTCAAATATTTTACTGACGGTGATCGCATTTCATTAGGAAGTTCATAGAAGTTGTTTTTAAATTTATAATAAAATTATATATTTAATAAAGAATACTTTTTAGAATGCATTTCAGAGTGTAAAAAATACATTTTTCATTTTCTTTTTCAGCGCACGAATCCTTGTTGTTCTGAGAAATCTTGATGTCAAAATAATGTCACATGAACCATTTTATGCGGTATGTAAAATTTGAATTTTGAAGCGTAAGCCACCTTCTTGATACTTTTAATTTCTCTTCTCAACACTGATTTGCTACTTGAGAAACTTTTCTTTTACTGAATTATGGAAAGAGACCTTTCAATTATCTGTAAGAGATTCATGACTTTAACATAAAAAATCATTATAATTTAAAATTGAATCTTTCCCAGAAAGAAAAACAACTTACTATTTTATTTATGATCGTATATTGCATATGAAAAGAGACGACTATACATACATGAAATCAAAATCTCATACTGCAACGATGTATTTTTTTTATTTTACTTTAATTTTATTGTATTCTAATTAAAATATATTTTCTTGCTCTAGTTTTAAATTTTACTTTCTTTGTAAAAAACTTAAAAAAAAATTCTTTTAATTTGCTATCTTTATTAATTTGCTAAATTTTCTTGTTGATTGTTTACATGCTCATACTGTAACGAATTGTTTTCAGTCTCCAGTCTTATATTTAAAATACTGAACTGATTACGTCTTTACCAGTGTTTTTTGGACCTATTTTTTCTCGAGGCACAGACTGCACGTAATGATTGTGATTGATTTAGATTTCAAGCTTAGAAAAACCAGTTCTTCAAATTTTCAGGACGACTTATTTTCAAATAGCTGAATAAGTCTTATTTTGGATATTACAACGGCTATTACTTTAGTCTACAATTCGTAATTTTCTTATGTATATTTAATGGTCGTTATAGTATTTTTACGTAAATAATAGAGAGGTATTTAGAAGTATTTTTAGATATGAATATTTCACTGTTACATGCAAGTTATGACAATAAAATGCTTATGCATTTTATTGAACATGTGTCTGTTTAAAAAGAATCTCTTTGTAATCACGCTGCAAAATGCCTGTCTTAAATGTGACGTTATTAAAATATCAGTGGGACACTGCTGTGATATTGTTACTGCACACTGCATAACGTATGTTTTAATATTTACTTACATAATTCTCCCCTTTTGCATATAACCGTAAAGAGAAACCTCTCTCTGCCTGAAAATCCGGGAAAAAATAAATGACCGGCCTCCGCGACTATTAACACTCGCTTTGAGGCTGAATGCATAATAGCCCATATCAAGATCGGGACATGCAATGACACCCCCATTGCAAGGGTACTGTAGGGTCTTAGCTCAGTTATACGAAACTATGAAAGATTTCACCAGACACAGCAATATCAGGATATTAATTTCTAATTAAAGATTCTTGATTAATGGATTAGATACAAGAATTTACAAATCAATATCAGCATAAATCAATTCTGCCTAACTCAGGACGAGAATGACGTAAACAAAGTCAAAGTTATATCTGGATTCAATCGCAGATTTGTTATGAATCTACTCGTAAGTAAATTGAAAAGTTCTACTCAAGGCGAGTACAAAGTCCAAACTGAAGAGGGATTTCAGGGCTTAGACCGCTCAAAATATTTTCATATAACCACTAAAGAGTTATACCGATTTCCGAAGAAGGTAAATTGCAGTGAAGTATTTCACGTTCACTTCGAGACGAATTCCTAAGAATTCCTCAGTTGCTTTCCAGCTCGCTACGAGCTTTAATCAGCCAAAGGTTCGGCTTAACGGTTCACGGGACAAGGCCCGATCCAACAGCTTCTCAGCCTGAGAGCTGCCTTCAAAATTCTCGATCACGAGAATTTAATCTCGAATCTCCAAGCGATCTTTAACCGATCTCTCGATCATCTCCTCCTTCTCTCCAGAGTTCCAGGTTAAAAACACCTTTGACCCTGCCCTCCGAGGCGTGGTAGAAAGGTGAAGTTTTTGGTGATTTGTCGAGGGATGAAACAGTTTCCCCAATGACAAATCTCTGTCCTCTTTCCCGCATCGCCATTGGCATGAGCCACAACGTAATGCGTTCCTACTTGTCAACCTGGGTGATCTTGCGCGGTCAGTCGGCGCGGCGTTTCAACAAACCCTTCGGGTGATGTAATCAGGGATCGGTCTTTACGACGTTGGCTCCCTTTCTTCTGGTGCTCTCGGCTAGCTATCTAGGGGTCTGGTCAGACTTTCTCGTGAGAATTGGCTGTTGCTTCTCGAGACCTCACAGTACCGTCATCGGGCCCAGACGGCAACAGCACAATTATTACATATAAAGAGAATTTTGGCCCTTCTGCATATAACCCATTTTGATATCAAGAGAATATGTGAAATCTTCGAAGAAATTATGGTTTTACTAGTACATAGCAAGGCGAACAAAAGTTGCAATATAAACGATGGTGACATTCAGAAGCGGCCAGGACATACCGGACAACTGTCCATGGAGCTAAGTTCGAAATGGCGCCAAAGCGGGAGTGTGAAGGGAAAAGCTTATTTAATAGTTATGGCAGCTCCGGAAAGGCAGCAAATGATTTCTCTTTCGTATTGGAGCTACCTCCTTTTATCCTGAATAATTCCATTAAGATGTGTAAGGTGTACTGAAACTCCCATCTCTCACTTAACTTAACACCAGAGCATAACCCCGAACTCGGAGCCAGTACGTCTCCCTGTCGGTTGGTTGGGTATGCGTGAAACTTTATTTAAGAAGTCACATCAAAAAAATACATTTTCAATATAAGGATAGAAAAAAGAGGACATTTAGAACAAAAGAATATAATATTTAGTAATTTAACTACTAGTTTTTCAAGTCTCTGTGTTGTTGAATTTGAGAGGGTGGTGCCTTATGTATTGGAGAAGAGAGAATATGAGTATATAGAGTTAATTGAGCCTGTGGCTAGTTGTTGTCACCATCTTTTGGAAAAAAGAGTGTTTCGTTTTCCGCGATGAAGTGGATGATTTTTCTGATTTTCGCACTAGAATTGTTGTTGTTTATAACTCTTTTCCACCAGTGGTTCTAGGTCAGCTGACTGTTTTGTTAGGTAGTATGAGGTTGTAAACAGGCAGCTTGTAGCATAGTGTAAGGTTTTTTCCATGTTTCCGAAGTCACAGGAATCGCTGTTTCTGATGCTGAATCGTTTAAGATACGTCGGAAATGGGCTGTGGTCCGTGACGAACATTATTTCGGGTCTTTGCCATGGAGAAGGAATTGTCTTGACTTTAGTCAAAACGTTGTGAGCATTCCTGCATGTTTCTCCATTGTCCCATTCTTTTTGCCAGCGGATGATGGACTCTTTTTGTAGCAGACACTTGACATGGTTTCTTGGCGCTGGGATGTATGTGGGGATTCCCTCATGTGTTGCCTTTTTGGCTAGTATGCCCGTCACTTCATTACCACTGTATCCGACGTCCCATCTCTCACTAAAGCTGGTGTCGAAGTAAAGTATGTTAAATACATTTCTAGAATTTTCTGGGCGCCTTGGGGAAAATTGTCATGTTGAGGGCGACCATGACAGATAGTTCTAAAAATTGTTCCAAATCTTTCAATCCTCATAACAGAACTGGTATCTTCTTCCTTTGGGCCTTTCATTGAAACACTTTGCCTAAAGGCGTCCTTCATGGATTCAACCATTGATGCTTTAACAGAAACACTTTTAGTACAGCTTGAAGTGAAGGAAATTCCACTGTAAAATATGCCTTGTGAAAGTTATCATAGGGTCCAATATGAGAGCGATAAATTTCAGGTTTCCAATGTAGAATTCTGAACTTCAACCCTGGGGCGTTTCATGTTCCAAGCACTACTCATTCTTTTTGAGCTTAGTTCTTAAAGATGCTGCACATTCCTGTATTGAAGCTGAGGAATTCTTCGGTATTTTACTGCAAATATACAACTTATTTGCATCTTAACTCATCGTTAAATAGCCTTGAAGAAACATGACCAGTCTAACGGTCAAGTCCTTAAGTCAAAGAGGTGGGACAACCCTATTGATGCTGTTATTCTAATTGCTATCAAGTATTTCAACAGGCTCTGGTTGACACACGTAACCTCTGTGACAGTCATGAGACTAAAGCAGAGGTTCCTCAACAGCCAGAAGTTCGACCACGGAAAAAAAAGAAGTAATTTGTTTGTCACTCTCAAGAGGAAGTTTCGCTTAGTCTAAAAATAAGATTGAAATAAAGTATCTGTTTTCATATTCTAGACGTCAGAACAAACTCTTTGCAGTAAAGCTTTGAGGAACTGAACGCTGTGAATGAGAATTTTGGATTTTATCCACCATCAAAAAAGCGAAACGGGATAAAATCGTAGACATGTGCATTGTGCAATGGCCTTCATTTGGCTTTGAGTGACGGTGATCATAATGATGTAGATGCTTTCTAACTTCACCAAGAGTTATGTTGAATCTACAACTAGACGAAGTGATAAGCTTACCTGAATTTTTAAAGCTTTGTTGAAACTTTTCCAAATCTTTCAGTGTCTATGAGGATCTTTCTGACTCTGACAGTAACCAGATAAACTCGGAATTGGCAGAAATGGTTTCCCGATTTTGAGTCCGTTGGACTTCTTTTGCATCCTTGGACACAGTTCGCATTCATTTGTTCTTTCGAACACTGCGTCCTACAGGAAGCGGCTGTTCAACACTTGCCGGCGTGCAACGAAATAACTTTAGCAAGATCCTGAAATTATTGCAATATTATGATTGGCATAGTGTCAGAATTGCTGCTTCATCTTCTCTTTTCACAAACAAAGAATCCATTTGGACGACTGTTTTCTTTATCTGAAAGTATGAGCGGATGCTGGCCGTTTGTTCTGTGGTACTTCTAAATATGTATTGTTGTGGTTATTTGTTCATTTTCTCTCGCCATTTTGATGATAGCCTGTAGATATTTCCTTTTCGAACTTCAAGTTAACAATGACAAAGCCTCATTCAATTCAAAAGTCAATCAGTTCAGCACAGGACATAGGTCCTTTGTGACCTATCTCCACAAGTTCGGTTTATGTTCACACGATCGTTGCGTTTACAGTGATAGAGGGGATCCAGGCTACTAAGAAACAGACTGCCCAGTGGCAAAACCCTTTCATTTCATTCATCACAGCACATCGGCCCTTTGTGATCTATCTCCACCGGTTCGGTTTATGTTCACACGATCGTTGCGCTTGCGGTGATTAAGGTGATCCAGACCACTACGAAACAGACTGCCCAGTGGCAAAACCCTTTCATTTCCATAAGCAGTGTCGAAAACCTATCGACGTGGTGCAAAAATATTATTCAAGAATCTCTGTCACGACTTATGAAAATTTTGTAGATTCTACATGACGAAGACATGATATCATCACTGATTAACTCTTTGCTGCACGAAATATACTGAGGTGCATAATTATACACGTGTGAGTGAAAGGATTGATTTAGCTCTTTAGGAAACTGCAAAATATTTTATTAATTTGTTTCAATTCCTAAACATTAACCTGCGTGTTTTTGCTATTATATGATTTAAATAAAAACCGCTATTCAACAAGAATACGTAAAAGATGCAACATTCAGAGTTATTCAGAGAATAACCCACCATGCTTGAAAGACTTAATGAAGACTTTGTCACATCCTCCAGCCATTAAGACATTAATTGCAAACTCTTTTAGTATACTTTGTGTGTTAATTACTGTTGTTGTTGTTTATAATTTATATTATCTTCACTCCTACCTATAATTCTTCTTTAACTCTTTAAACCTGAGGCGACGTTTCCTTCTATGTCCTTTAAAACCGGGACCTTTTGGGAGGAAGCGTAACCATAACCCTTATCTGGTCGGTTCCCTCCCGGTAGATTAATATTAATAATTATGAATATTCAATCCTATTTTGATTTTCATTATGTTTTTTTCCCTTCCAGGAATCGGAGCTCTTTAGTTACATCGGTGGTCTCGTTGGATGCTGGCTCGGCATCTCGGTCTTTACTTTCACGGATGTCTTTGAAAAATTTGTTAAAATGGTTGTCGTGCTCAAAGGAAATTACAGACGAAGAAGGGATCAGACGAAGATAAGGAACAGAAAAACGGAAAAAGGAATTACAGGAAAAAGGAAGAAAGAAAAAAGGAGCAGAAAGTCGCCGTGTGATGTAAAAGAGGTTTAATTTATTGGCACGGACTTTGTTTGAAAAACGATTTTTAATATGAGATTCATAATTTTTAATTTAACATTCGCATATCTATAGCTAGATCACAAACTTCATTTTATGTTCTGAAATCAAGTCTATAGTGCTCACAAAAATGATCGTTCAATTTAGCACTATAGCTAGTAACTGAATTACAAAAAATATATTCAATAATTTTTCGTATCATCTCGATTTCGTCCTGAATAAATCCTGATATATATCTTTATTTCAATATGAAATCATTTTTTCCTAAAACTCAAAGAGTAAACAAAAGCGAAAACGCGTCTTAAAAGTGATCGAACACCAACACATTTTCGGATAAGTTCATTGTAGTGGTATTTTAAATATCGTTTGGCATTTATATTTGATAATATATTTCGTAAAAAATAGTCTACATATTTAAAAATGACTCATAAGCGTAAGGTAAGAACGAATGATATTCGAAATTTAATTAATTTTCACCATAATAGTGGTAAATCAGCTGAAAATGCCTCAAAATTACTAAATTTATCCCATTCGTCTATTTACTCTGTGATAATTTGACATAAAAAGGAAAATCGAATCGGAAACAAGACAAGAAATGGACGTCCGGCCAATCTAACTAGACGTGATCAGAGAAAAATTGCGAAGAATCCCCGGTTGAAAACTGTAAAAATTTCCACGGAATTTAGTGAAAACTTTTCTACTTTAATTTCACCAAAAGTTGTAAGATGAATGATTAGATCAGCTGGCATATGTGGGCATTCTGCTAGACGAAAATTTTTGGTGAATGAGAAGAAAGGAAAGATTAGTCTTTCCCTCGCGAAATTAATAATAAATTAGTTCATATCTTAATGGAATAACATCCTCAACGCAGATGGAAGCAAATTTAACTCAATGGCCGTACTTTTGAAAACCGTTGTGGAGTCTAAATGATATGCAAATAAGTACTAAAATTAATAATAATATTTTTATATTTACTGATAAGTATAGATTTTACTGAAGTGTCTTACGACTCTTGTGAGATAACTTAATGGTTATGTTTTAATTATTATTTTCTAAGAAATAAGTTTAATTTTTTTATTCTAAAGACTTTGTGTATTTAAGATAAGAATCTTATAATTCCTATTGTGAGAAATCAAGCTTTATTTATGTATACAACACTATTTTGTAAAATTTCGAAAGTGTCGTATCACTTTTGGGAGAAACTATATACAGCATCTTCTGTTATTAGTGTGTTCTGAATTTACTTATTCAGAGTAAACATACGTTAAAACGAATTTATTCTTGGAATTATATGCTAATTACTGTGTCTTTATGTGTTAACTAGTTCTTATTATATGCACATATGTAACTTTTTTGCCATATTAAACGCGAATAAATATATTTCTCCCAAGGTATCAATTTCGTTTTTGATTGCTTTTGAATCAAATGAAAAAAATCTTTTTTAGTGGTTTCTTGTTCGAAATTTGCTGTCTTCAGTAAAATATTACACTAAGGTGCATTACTTCTCTTTTTTACTTACGCATGTATGCTTCTTGATTCTGAATTTCTATTCATCTGATATTTTCTTGATTTAATTTAAAGAAACCCTAATTTTTTTCATTTCGAGTTCATATTTTTAAGGATTAAAGGAAGAAATCCAGATATTTGAAACTGCCTAGAGCATAGACTATTTTATAATGGCATCAATATTTAAAAAGTGATGATAAAACTAAAAATTGAAGTTTTGCCTTAAGCATATACTAATCTCTAACACGTAGTTAATTAAAATTATGTGTTAAACATTAATACGTAGTGACACTCGCCAATGTTCATGGAAGATATTGGATGGGTCCCAACCAATATCGTGTAACACAACTCCCATTTTTATATCTTTAGAGATGCGAGGATGGATCCAAAAAAAGTTACAAGGGGTAATAAAAAATTATTTATTAACAATAGACAGAAATACAAAAGGGAATTAAGGGGTATACTTGCCGATCACTTTCCATATAATCACCAAATATATTTAGGCATTTATCTGATCGCAGGACCAACTTGTTTAACCCGGTTTGGTAGAAATTACACCCTGGCTCATAGAGCCAGTTCTCGGCAGCTGTTTTCACATCAATTTTTGAAGATAACCTTGTTCAGAAATGTGTTTGGAAGCCGAATCTGGGCTGAAGAAGGGTTGGCGACAGACTTCCTACTCGAACTTCTGCAATTTTGTGAGCGTTATGGGTACTGTCACGCAAGAGGATGACACCATCACTCAACATTCCAGGGCGTTTGCGTCGGATGGCTTCACGATTGGCCCAGTGACTATTTCCTTTTTCTGAATTTAAATTAATACTTATCTGGTACAATTTTCTCTTCAAACAGTGATGGAAAAACAGCTACCGAGAACTGGATTAAATACCAGGAACAATATTTCTACCCTGTCGGGTTAAACAAGTTGGTGCTGCGATCAGATAAATGCCTAAATAGATTTGATAATTATTTGGAAAAGTGACTGAAAAGTATGCCTCTTAATTCTCTTTTATATTTTTTATCTAATGGTAGTAAATAATTTCTTATTACTCTTGTACCCTTTCTCATCAATTCTCGTATTTAATATTTCTACAATAAAACAAATCACAGAAAAATCATATCCAAAGAAAGGAAAGAATTTTTCTAAATATCTTTAAGCGAGAAAGCGGAGCTAACAAGTTGAAACATGTTACAAGGGCATCAAATAATTATTTTATTTTTCTAAAAGGCATCAATGATGATTTACATTTAACTTCCAAAGCAGTACTCGAATGTATTTAGAAATATCTACCGCTCTCCGAAATTTGATTTCAACATTACCGTAAAACACGGCTTCCTGCATTCACTGTGCCATAACGGCGTGTCTTATTCCACGATTCCA
Organism: Araneus ventricosus; assembly: GCA_013235015.1. NCBI lineage: Eukaryota > Metazoa > Arthropoda > Arachnida > Araneae > Araneidae > Araneus > Araneus ventricosus. The sequence goes on along the minus strand of BGPR01006817.1, from coordinate 12,562 downwards.
CACACCACGGAAACAAATTTTTTAACATAACACCACCTGTTCTGTCGACAGGGAAACCGATTTCCAGCTACTTGTACAGGGTGAGTCTAACCTGTTTTTACAAAATAAGAGGGGTGAATGCACCCATCCAGACGAGCAGTAATTACCATGGAACATAGGGTCGCATTCCACTCCGAGAGGCAGAAAAGAGTGAAGTCGAAACGCGTCGAGCATGAACAAGTCATCTCCTCCGACGTCATTTTGTACCTGCCTACGTAGCATATCTCATAAGCAAGATGGCCGGCACTTCTTGAATGCCAAATATCCCGCACGATGGATAGGACGTGGCAGATCTGTGACTTTGTCTCCTCGCTCACTGGATCTCAACCCACTGGACTTTTTCTTCTGGGGGCATATGAAATATTTAGTGTTCGAGACGCCTGTGGACTCGGTTGAAGATCTCGTAACGCGAATCATTCTTGCCGCAGACAAAGTTAACACACCACCAGGAAACCTCGATAGGGTGCGCCAGTAATTCCTTCGCCGGTGTGAACTGTGCAACGACACGCGTGAACGCCACTTTCAGCACTTGCTGTGAGTTTTTCTCTGATCAATAAATCAGACTGTGCAACTTTTGGTATCATTCATTCGCTTTCCAAACACTGTTGTAAGTTCATGTCGAAATTCAAATTTTACTCTTTTCTGCCTCTCGGAGTGGATTGCGACCCTATGTTCCATGCTAATTATTGCTCGACTGGATGGGTACTATCATCCCTCTTTTTTGTGAAAACAATTTTGACTCACCCTGTATAATTATTTCGCATCCTCGAATTCGTGGTATCTAACCGGATAACAGCAAGTTCTGACATAGTCCTCATTCGGAATTGTAATATTTTTGCGAAAAATATATTGACTGCATTTTCTTGGTCCTTTACCTTTAAAATAGAACTTTATCCCACAAAGTGGTGTTTTTATCTTGAGGACGGTTTTTGTTCCTCTTTATTTAAAACGCATCTCATTTCAACAGAATTTAGAAGAAATAACAATATACCCGTATCGAAAAAGCGTGATAACCTCACTGAATAAGGAATAAATCATTCTCATCCACAAACGTGAAGAAAAATAAAAAAAATTCAATTTATATTTGTTAAGTTGCTCGATGCTGCATAATTATCTGCTTTCATTGATCATATTCAATTAAAAAAAACCAAATATACATTTTGGAAGTTTTGCTTTCGACTAATTGGGCCAAGAATTTCATGCATATCTACAATTTTGCTGACAAAATCGCGTACCAAATTTCCTTTATCGAAGTCGCTGCTGTTTGCACATTAAACATTGCACATGTTTTTTATATTCCCCGGTATATTTCTATTTATTTTTGATAATGTAAATACAGGATCACCTTTGAAGGTCTCCCCATTTTAAAATTAAATAACTCGGCAACGGACAATGAATCTTTTTGTTTTGAAAGCAGTAAAAATCTGATACAGACGTTTGAATTAGTTACAAATATTGTCAGCAAGTAGCTCTGTATGCTACATTCATAGTACACAGTCTTGGAAAGAGACTAGAAACAATACTTTGCAAGCAATCACATCACAATCGATTCAAAACGTCCACTTTTTTCAGTACAGAAATGGAGAATACCCAGAATGGAATTTTCAATTACCGTCTGTAGAGTGATAGAGGAAATGCAGGAACATGCTTCACTCTTCAAATCTTCAATCTCAGGCAGTGTTGCACAATTTTTCCAGGAAACATTGTGCATCCATGCGCCCACACGAAGCAGTCGCTGGGGGTAAGATCTGTTGAGTATGGAGGCCAATCCATGCCCATTCCAGTAAATATGAATAAAATCTCTGTTGCTTGTTTAATACGATACAAAACGAAAAAATTCCCATTTAAAAAAATTATACCAGTTTTTAAAAATCCTAAACCCATATAGAAAAATTTAGGTTTAACTAAGTTTCTCTGAAATCCTTAAAAACATCGATAGCTAAGCTATTGGAAGTTTGAAGAAATAGAGGAATTTGTCTTCTAACACATGAACACACTTTTTCCTAGACCTGACCGTGGTGCCATTTCTTTGCGATCATAAGTATATCATGCTGACACTGATCGAAACAAAACTGATCTCTGTCGTTACGATAACGACTTCTAGATATTTTGACATATATTCTACTTACTATTATACTTCTTTTATAGACATCGTATTTTTATCTCGTCATCTTGTTTCTAAGAATATTGTCACAATTAGGAAAAATAATTTTCTTTGGTGCATTTTAAATTTTAAAACCTAAACTATATAATTCTAAAATAACATTTTTTCTCATAAAGTTGACATCTTCTTCATTACAGAAATTAAGAGTTAATTCGATTCATGATTTGAATAAAAAAATATATAAAATTGCCTCGGTGTCTGTGCAGTATCCAGTAGTCTAAGTATGTGGGTGTTTAATTAAAGAAGTAAAACGTTTTCCTTAAAATTATTAAATTACATTGGCTCATGGAAAAATTTTTCAAATATATATTTCCCATAATATATTTTATTATTTTTAATAAAGTAAATATACGGAGACCGACGATGGGCTCCCCCATTTTAACATAAACAAATCGGTAGCGGATATCTATAGAAGAATGAAACTAATCGCATGTTTCTTTTGAAAGCAGTCAAAATCAGATACAAAAGTTTCAGAATTAGTTACAAGTTTTGCCAGCAGGTGACGCTGTATATGTGAGTTGTAATAAGGAGTTTGAGTAAAAGACTATAAAAAGTCCTTTGGGAAAATTTTTTGCAATCAAATCATAATTGATCATAATAATCAAAATAAGCATTTTTCACAGCACACAGATGGAGTATACCAAGAATGAAATTTTCTGTCTCCTTCTGTAGTGTGGCAGCGGAAATGGAGGTACATATCAACTGTTCAAGCTATTGCAGTGTTGCAGGATTGTGACGGCAAACATTTTGCTGCCAATCTTTGCTATGTTATTTTCTGTTTAAAAAGACGAAATACAATAGGGCATATAGGTATATATATATGTTTAATTTTCTTTGGAGGAAAAAAAAGACAAATCTTGCTTTTTCACCATTAAAACCTGTCATGTAATCTCATTTCCGCGAAGAAACTAGAACTTAGATAAATATTTCCAAAAAATTTGCCAAAACTGTGAATACTTTTTTCCTTTCATTTTTAATGTTTTTCATGGAGATAAAATTTTTTTCCTTTCGTAAATTTCAAATTTTAGACGATTAATTTGATATCCAATGCAGTTTAATTTCCGGAGCGATAACTAATGGAGTAATATCATTTCAAATGTAACAATTAGTAAAAGTATCTGCTCAAAATATAAGACGGTTCCGCTACTCGCTTCAGAAACGATGTTGAAATACAGAGACATTCTTAATTTGTCTAAACTGAAATCTTGTGATCGAAGAATGAAAATAAAGCCATTTTAAACAACCATTTCAACAATCCAAAGCATTCATTCGTCAAGGAATATGTTTGAAATGCATTTGCATTTTTTATAATTGTTAATATGAGCTTCTGTGAGTGAAGGTAGCAGATGATGAAAGACACGCTTCTTATTTCGAAGCACATATTTCACCTAAGTTTCAATTGCGGTGAGTTGAAGTTGCTGGTAACACAGTCGGCCTTATTCCTAACAAATTAATGAAATAATGCGATATCGCCAAAGGTCTCTCAACGAAAGATGTTCTTTGTAAAAAATAATACGGTTTAATTCATTACTCTTAGGATTCATCATTCATTAAATCGCATTATTGTTCGCAGGTTTTAAAGCTTTTATATCAGCAAAAAATAAAGAAATCTTCATATACATATAAGTTACTCCGGTTTTCCTAGATAGACATTTCATTTTCAAATCAAGTTTTTGCTACATTTTACACTTTCATCCAAAGGCAGCCCATGGCCCGGGGAAACTGCCCGTGGTGCCAAAGTCTTGGGTGGCGCCGAAACGGGAGCGTGGAAAAAATGGTTTAAAAACATGAAAGAGCTTGAAAAATGGCAAAGAATTTCCATTTCGTACTGGCGCCCGCTTCCCTTATTCTGAATAATACAAGATATGTGAGACGCACTAAAAAATCTCACCACTCACAAAATGTGGTCTCGCTGGAAACTATTCTTATTAGTACAATATATTGTAAAATATCTCCCCTATTTTCGTTACTCTGAATGCTGCACAATATCGTAGCAATAATGAAGAAAATCTTGTGATTTTAGGGATATTAGTTACATTTCCTGCTGCGCCTTCGCGCCTCATGGACAATTGCTGCTCTAAGAATGACCGTGATATGATAGTTCTGAAAATTATTCATTGTCTTTCAACTCCTGAAACAGAACAAGTATCTTATTTCGAACATTCTAAAGAGTCATATTACGAGTCGCCTACGCCCATAACCGCAAACTCGCTTTAAAGTACTCTATATTTCTTCATAGATATTTGTGTTATGAACAGCACTTTATCTTCATATATAAAAGACAAATACTATTACTCAGTGACTCAATCATCAAGAAATATCCCAAACCACTGGGACTAGATACTTGAAATTTGGCAGGCGGTTGCTTCTTAGGGAGTAGTTGCTCACCATCAAAGGATTTTTCGAAATTTTTAATTAGAATTTAAATTATTTAAAATAACTTTAAATTTTAAAGTTCTTCTGGAATAACTTCGGATCAAATTTTCGTAGAAACACCATTTTCACATCACCTTAAAGATAAAAAATTAGCGTTTCAATGATTCCGATATCTTATTTTCATGCGATATTTTGTTCGATTTGAATTAATGTTTCAAAATGTTTCAAACATGAATTGTAACAATGTTTCTATGGTTGCAAATAAAATTCAAACATCTCATTATTTCAGCAAATCTTTTATTCACCCGCTTTTGCGATTGTTACGGTTGTGACAGTATAAATTGTTTTCTTGGTAAATTAACTCCAAAGCAGAATTTTCACTTTAGTATTCATTGCATTTTATGGCACCTGCTTCAAAGTAATGTTTTTATAAAGCGTGGCAACAGATATTTGATTTCAGGTTTGTTTGTTTTTGATGTGTTTGAGGTAAACTGACATTATTTTCGTCCTTTCTTCAAGCATTTAATCTCATGCTTTCCTGTCATTTTAAAATTATGAGGCATGGAAACGCTTTCAAATTTTTGTATATTGCATTATAATTTATTTTTTTAATAAAATTTTGGTTAAATTTAAGAGTACAGTACTGCGGTCAAACTTGTATTTTCTTAAGTGATAACTTCATCAAATTTGATATTAGAAATCAAAAATTACAGCCTGAAACTAGGAATTACAAAAAGGCAATATTGTTTGGGGAAATTAACTAATTTTTAAATTTTATTGTCTACCTCCTATACTTCCGGGTCTTTTAGATGTCTATGAATTTTTTGCCGCCTCACTTTTTGTACCCACTGGTTCACAAGGGCGTCCAGCATGTTCGGCTTTCGCGACCATATTCAGCGTTAATCATTCTACCGATGAGTGACAGATGAATTGAATGAAAGTTATTTGAAACTCAGTTCGTAAGTTTCGTTAGCTGCGATGCATTATACAGAATTGTATATCTGGCATTTTAAAATTTACGCCTTTAAATATTTTACTATCTGTCAGATACAATAAATATTCAGTTTTTTTTGTTCATCTTTCCTGATTTATCGCGGCTGAAACTGCGATTGGTAATGCTATAATTAATATAAAATACAAAAATAAAAAAGTAATTTAAACGGACGAAGCAGCTGGTCGCCGAAGGTGGCTACTAACCTATAAATGAATAAGTACAGTGTATTTCCTGTAATATTTGAAAAAAAGAAACATTTAAGTACATTTTATAGGAAGTTAAAGGCACGGATAGTAGCATAAAGAAAAATGCTTCTGTTTGGAAGAAATGTATCAAAATAGAAAACATTAAATCTAGAGAAGGTCTGTCAACTTAAGTTGAGAGAAGACAGATTTTCAACTTCAGGAAACGTTGAGAAAGACAACACAAGTTAATGTTCGAATCAAAATTAAAAATTCCTGTGAATACAATTTTTTTCTTCGGCTATCTAATTTTTGGTTTTGTACAATTGTCCTTATCATCAGCATCGAGATTTTGTAATTGGAAATACATGTACGAACATTTCTCATGTGCTCAAAGTGTACAGTTGCTGAAAAAAAACCGACCCATCCAGCATTATTCTGCCATCGTTCATCGGAAGTTAAAACAAAAGGCAACAAATTTCAGGAAATAACGTCTACTGAACGATTCCATATCTAAAATTTTCATAAGGGGGCGTCTACATATTTATAATTGAATTAACTTCAAAGTTTCTAATGGCATCACCTGTTTCTGATGACATAAATAAATTCCTCATCAAAAAATACCCCAGGATATTAATTTTTGTTATTCGACCATTAAAAATCGGAAGATATTCGACATTTTGTTTTCGCCATATAAAAGAGGCCGTCTCCATATTTAGATAGGGAAGCTCGCAGCTTTCAAGTAAATGTCGGTGGCAGAATTTTAACTTATTTCCCTCTTTAAACGTCATCTTAAAAGTTACACTGTATTTTTTACGATCGATAAGCACTAGATGCATTATAAAACTCTGCAAAAATGAAAATTTTCTCCAAAAAATATGATTTTGATCCATATGCATAACATTACTAAATGAAAGAAACATGTTATCTGTTTTAAATATATGGATTTCCCCCTAAGCCCATCGTTTTATAGAGAAAATTTAATATAACTTAAAAATTACTTTTTTGAATAAGCTGAAACTTTGCATGGCCTTATTAAATAGCCTTCTGCATTGATTACTCTCAAAATTTGTGGGTGTTACCACTCAAAAATTTTTAAATATCAAATTTAATAAAATATTTTTGTGTTCAAAATTATTTTAACATGAAAAGTAAAGTGCAGAATGTGTATGCTACATCATACTATTACATTGAAAAAGTTCTAGGGTGAATAACTATATTATATCTCAAGATATCAACAAAAATTTAAAACTTTACTTTAACATTAAGGTATCTGACTACGTGCGGGAACGAATTTTTGAAAAAGCGCTTTAATGTGCAATTTCAGTTCATTTTCTGACTCAATATGATTCAAAACAACCATTAATACCAGTCAGGAAATTTTATGTCACTTGAGATTCAGTAAAATGGGATAATTTAGGTAAAAAAGGGGTAAAATTAGAGCAAAAAGCAAAACACTCTAGCAGAAATTCTAATCCATATATTCAAATTATTTTTCTACACAGCACATTTACAGCTATGGTGAAGGCAATGAACTAGGATCTAAGAAATACTTGCATTTACAGGAAAGTTATGGCCAGTCAAGTATTCTCTTATTCAAAATTTCACAAAATGCATAGGTATAAGCAACATTAGGCAGCTCTAAATAAAAAACTATTGATCTCAAAACTATATCTCTAGTTCATTGCCTTTACTACACATAAGACAACATATATACAAAATTTCAAGGAAATATATAGATAATGTTTTGAGATATCGTGTTTTGCGTAAGTGACTTTTGACGAAATATGAGTTTTCCAAAAAACGCGTTTAAAGTTTTAATTTGCTTATCATTAAAAATATATTTATTTAACTTCTTTTGAAATTTGTAGCATTTGTAGGATATACCTTCTTTATTCAGAATCTTATCACATTTTTTCATTCTGAGAGCCCGTAATATTTTTCTAGCGTTTATTGTTCCTGCCAAAGACTGTCTATTAGAAGTGACGATTCTATGTTTACTGAGGTTAAGATATTATTTCAATGTATATGTTGGCCAGGAACTGTTCCCAGTTCTTGAAATACTCTTTTAAGACCATAAAATCAATCATTAAACAACAATTAAGCTATCGATGTCCCAAAACGTGAATGTTGTAACTCCACAAATGTGCATTTTGGCAAAAATGTTCATAGTAGCTTGTCGAAACTCAAAATCCCTTTCAAATTGACATGACTTGCAGATAGAGTGTATAATTAATCGAAATAAATAAAAAGCAAATTAATTTATATTTCAGATTGCGGTGTATTGGGTATAACGAGGAAAAACAGCCAACTTCCGGTTTCGTTTTTAGCTACCGTGCTTTATAAAAAATTCTATATCTCCGTTTCTATTCATGGTAAAAATAAAATAAACCCAGATTTAGAAAGCTAAATAAATGGGCTTTAAAGTAAAACCATAAAAAAATTTTGTGAATTTCGACCCAAAACCGTCTTTTAGACGTAGTCAGATACCTTAAAGACTCAAAATTTTATTCGCTTATATTCTCGAAAAAATAAACCTTGAATGATAAAATTTGGTATTCGAGCAAAACTGTTGTTGAAGTTGTGAAATCTATAGAAAAAATGGGTGTTGCCATTGGAAACTGTGAAGTTGGTACAATTATAAATGTGTAGACGACCTCTTATGAAATATTTAGATATGGAATCCTTTAGTAGACGTTATTTCCTGAAAACTGGTACCTTTTGTTTTAATTCCCTTTGAACGATGGCAGAATAAGAACGGTGGTTCGTTTTTTCCTGCGACTGTGTATCAGCACATGAGAAATATTCACACTATTTGAGTTTTACCAGTTTTGGATGGAGTTCAATAAAAGAATAAAATTAGGAAGGACTGCAGATTTTGAAAAATCAGACAATAATGAAGGTGGACGTTGAACATTGGAGAGAAGTGCTGAAATGTTTAGTGAACGTGATTTAGTTTCTCGCTTACTAAAATTTGGAATTGATAGGGAGTCAAGTCGCCTGCACCCATAACCGCAAACACACTTTAAATTACTCTACACCTTTCCAGAGATATGTGTTATGAACAGAACTTAATAACCTATAAATGAATAAGTACAGTGTATTTCCTGTAATATTTGAAAAAAAAGAAACATTTAAGTACGTTTTATAGGAAGTTAAATCCACGGATAGTAGCATAAATAAAAAGGCTTCTGTTTGGAAGAAATATATCAGAATAGAAAACATTAAATCTAGAGAAGGTCTGTCAACTTAAGTTGAGAGAGAGAAGACAGATTTTCAACTTCAGGAAACGTTGAGAAAGACAACACAAGTTACTATTCGAATGAAGGATAAAAGTTCCTGTAAATACAATTTTTTTCTTCTGCTATCTAATTGTTGGTTCTGTACGATTTTCCTTATAATCAGCTTCGGGATTTTGTAATTGGAAATACATGTACGAACATTTCTCATGTGCTGAAAGTGTACAGTCGCTGAAAAAAAAACGAACTATCCAGTATTATTCTGCCATCGTTAAAAAAAAAGTTTTGAAAAAAGTAACAAATTTCAGGCAATATCGTCTGCTAAACGATTCCGTATCTGAAATTTTCATAAGGGGTCGTCTACACATTTATAATTGCACTAACTTCAAAATTTATAAAGGCAACACATATTTCTGTTGATAAACATAAATTCCTTATCAAAAAATACCCCAAGATACCAATTTTTGTTATTTGACTATTGAAAGATCGGAAGATATTCGACATTTTCTGTTCGCGATATAAAAGGAGCCTTCTGCATATTTAGATATGAAAGCTCGCTGCTTGCATGTAAAAGTCGGTGGTAGAATTTTAACTTATTTCCCTCTTTAAACGTCATCTTAAAAGTTACACTGTATTTTTTACGATTGATGAATAATAGTTACATTATAAAATTCTGTTCTCCAAAAAATATGATTTTGATCCATATGTATAACATTACTAAATGAAAGAAACATTTTACCTTTTTTAAATATATGGATGTTAAGTGCATAGTTTTACAGAGAAAATAGAAAAGTTATTAAAACTTAAAAACTACTTTTTCGAATAAGCTGAAACATTGCATGGGCTTTTTAAATAGCCTTCTGCATTGTCCCAGATAGCAATTTTAGTTTGCAGCAAGCTTGCCACGAATTTGTCATGACAAGAGAGCAAGCTTGCAGCAAATTAAGGAAAGCTTCGAAGTCACCATGAAAGGAACTTGCAGCAAGCTTGCCACAAACTTGCCGTGCAAACTTATTGCAAATTATAGCAAAAACAGAGTACGAAACACAACCCGGGATAGAACTCGCGACCTACTGCTTAGTAGCCAGGCGTTGATACCAATCCGCCAGCTGGACTACGAGAGGAGAAGATCGATTTCGCTAATACATCGTTCGATTCGATTCGTATACTATTTATTTTAAACTATTTTCTGGATTTCATGATTTTTTTTAGTTGAGAATATGATTTGAAGTCAAAGAGAGAGAGCGATTTTCGCTAATAACTACGTTTTGCTAATAGAATAAATTATAAAATTAGAGTTCAAATGTAATTACTTTAAAATGGGACAAAATGTCTAGTTATTATTTTTCAACAAGCACTGACTGTTTTTTAGATTTAATTTTGTTTATAAATGTTAAAATTTCAACATTAAGAAAAAGGCGATATAGTTTTCTTTAAAGTGCGAGTGATATATTTAGTAAAAAGATGGAAAATGTTTCAAAATTTTTTTTCTAAAAAAGTTATTTTTTTTACAAATTATCATTGATTTATTGAATTAATAAAAAGAAGGGCGGTCTAGGAGATACTATTAAAAATTCGATGTTTTTTTTAAAACAGAGACAAAGATAATTATCTCTTTATTTTGCTATCTTTGCAGGAAGCTTGTTTTGTAAACTTGCTACAAGTTTGATTTGCAAAGGAGGTGGCGCTATTTGTCACATCGAATTTGCAGCAAATGCGTTGCAAGCGAGGGTGGCGCTAGCTGTCACATCGAACTTGCTAGAAGTTCGATTGAAGTTTGACGTGTCAAATTTTGCCATGATAAGTTAAAACCAAACTTGCTGCAAACTTACGTGCTGTCTGCGGTTTACCGTCAAAATTTGGGGGTGTTACCACTTAAAAAGTTTAGACATCAAATATGATAAAATATTTCCTTAGTTGAGAATTATTTGCCTTTGCTTTAATCGTCTGAAGAATGCTTAATTCTGTTTCATGAAATTTAAGTTTCTTAGAAATATACAATATGTAAATAAACTTCCCGCTTTTTTTCTTTGGGATTCTTTATAATCAGCATCTCTATGAAATGGAGCAAATGAGTGAGACAACTCCAGTGTGACGCCAATGAAAAGATAGAAATAAATACCGTTTTTAACGGAAAGTGGAAATCTTTTATTTTATGACGTACGAATGTGATGGACATTAAATTCTGGACTCATAGCGCCATTTTTAAAGCAAAACAGTTGCGAGTTTGGAGCAAACCTCATAATTTTTTACCCAGGCAGATGACGAGGTCGACACCTGAGCTGGCATCGCCCTCCGAACTTTCGGAATCTGCTGTTGTTGGTAACACATTCGGAATGATTCCCGGTAAAATGAATGAAATACCGTGATGTCTTCACACATCTTTGAATGAGATTTCATATTTTTAGAATAATACGATTTAATTCATTACTCGTGGGATGCATCATTCATTCAATCCCTATATTCAAATAAAACTCGTCTGAAATCGAACCAGATTATGACAGATTTCATATCAGTGAAAAATGAAGAAGCATGCTATTCAATCGTTGCGCCAATTTTCTTGCACATTCCATTCCGAAAACAGTCCATTGCTATATTTGGCACTTTGACTGAACGTGTGAAAAAAATTAGCTGAATTCCATTTTACAAAACTCACGTATTTCGGAGGATTGCAGTTTGTAAAGAAACGTCTCGCTTCTCTGTTTTCAGATGCTTTGATATCAGAATGAAACAACTCTAGTGTGACGGAATTGCAAAGAAAAAAATAAAAGCATTTTCAACAGAATCTGATTCCATTCTATATTATGACGTACGAATATGAAGCGCATTGACTTCTGGAGTCAGAACGTCAATTATAGGAATAAGATGCTGATCTTTCTTTTTGATTTTGTATCATATACTCTATTATAAGCGAATCTATATGAGCGAAAAGACTAATGGATCAGAAGGAGCACCCGAAAGGCCACAGGCTTTGTGTTTCCAACAGAGAATGTGTTTTCCCCTGAGAAACTAAGTGATATTGAATACTTGAAATTGGAGCTACAGAAATCCATAAAATCAAGGAGAAACTTGTAGGACTAGTGAATATACATAGCATGTAAATAACCACTATGAAAATTAATTAAGAAAAGTTGCCAGGCTGTCATTCAGGAACTTTCATTTCTAGCAAAGAATTTATCAGGACATTCAGATCGAGAAACTAAATCTGTCACTTGCTCTTCAGATGATATCCCAGTTAATATGCTCAACCTCATTCTACAGTATGAGAATAATATCGAAGGTATGACCTCAGTTTCTAAGGTCTGAACTGAGTCTGTAATTTAGAAACCAATTTATCTGGATACTCAAAAATGAAGGATCTTTCATCTTCAAACGTGCATTTTATAACTGTATCTCCAGCAGAGACCTGTAGTGGCTGCTCTCCATAAGCGAGCTATTACTTCAAGCAATTCTACGGATTCTGCTGTAGTACCAACCGGAGTCTCTTCTAAGCCTTTAAGCAGGAAGAACCCTTCGTGAGCAATGTGCGAAAAAAATTCGGTTCTAAAAGTAAATTGCAAATTTTTAC
>BGPR01006816.1:42998-76571 GCA_013235015.1 Araneus ventricosus | reverse complement strand
GAAGTATCGATGCAGGCGGGACGAAAACTCCTGTAGCACCCATGCAGCATGCAGCAGTGACTGTTTGACCTCTTTCTGCACTAGAGATTTTACGAACAGTTTTTTTTTTTACTTTTGGTGTTATCACCTTCGGTGTTCTGTTGGGGACTCTTGAGATACCAGTCTCATCCATATTGAATTTTCTATGGGCAGGAAACTTTTTCTCCAGACAACAGCTCTTCAGATTATCATTCCAATCTCATTTTTTTCTAATAATAATAATAATGATAAAATAAAATGCAAAGTTTTGTTGGAATGACTACTTCAAATTACAGAGCGGGTAAGAGTAAGCATATCTGGTCTGTGCGTGCTCTTAGCCGCCGATGTATTGCTTCTATAAATCGTCCATAGATGACCGCAGCATTCACTAAAGTTAAATTCTAATGTGGCCACGTTGTTCGGAAGAGAACAAACCTCATAATGATATTTACTTTGAAAGCAAGCATTAGTCCTTTATTTACAAAAAAATTAAGATTTCTTCACAGAAAAATTACATGCTAGCATAACGAAATCATATCTTACCTGATAAATAAAAGACAGCAAGGATGAAAATAATAATGACGGTCTCTTGAGAGAGCTGAAAACACACGTGTTGATATGATCACACTCGCTTCTGATTGCACTGTTGCCAACAGGGAAAAAAATCCCTGCATACTCTTACCCCCACTTCCCTCATGTCGACACAAACTTCTATTCCATTTCGAAAGATACACTCAAGAGAACAATAACTTTCTTGTAATCCTAATAAACAGACATCATTTACAACTTCTTTGTCCCCGATGCTTAATAAAATGTGACTTAGTGTATCCTGAAGACGTCTGGGAGCTGAATAGTGCTTCCTAAGAGAGATTATCTAGAGAACGTTTCCAGATATTTAGAGAAGAATTGGTTGTTTTTGTTCTCAAGGGTTTATTCAATCTCTTGTGCATTGGACTTTGCTTTTGATGCAGCATATGCATTACAATCGAAAAATTGCTATCTCACGATAATTCCGAAAAATTAAATAGTTTCAAAATTGTATTAATGGCAAAAAAAATGTTTAAGAAACTTAAACGCAACTGCAGCAACTTATTCTGTTTTTACTCTTAAGTACAAATTCTAAATCCATTTCCTTTTACTTTGTCGTATACGAAGTTATAGATCGCTCAGATTGAAATAAATCGACAAAAAATTTAACCCTGAGATTTTGATGCATTTCCACGTCACAAACCTTTCTAAGTCTGGAAAATCATTTTGTGGAATTATGACTGTCTGTCCGTCTATTTGTGGTCACGATAAAGCAAAAAGCAAAGAGCTTAACTGATGAAATTTGGCATGGAGTCTTTTTTATCAAAATTGTATATTTCTATCAAATCTTCAACCATTTCGTTGTTTTGAAGTCTGTCTGTCTGTATACCCCTGTGTATATGAGCACGATAAATAAAAAACGCAACAAGATAGATGAATGAAATTTGGCATATAATTTTACAACTAGAATTGTAGATCTGTATCACATTTTGTACCAAATTCAACAACGAGTTCACTTGCATATCTGTTCACGTGCATATGAATCCGGTAACTCATAAGGCGCAACTGCTTATATAAATTAAATTTCGTCAAGACATAAATTTTCGCTCAAGACAGATTCTGGAAAGTTTTTATTTTTTCTTATTTTAATGAGTTTCGATGGAAACAACCAGTCGTTTGAACTGGCCAGTAATGTCAACCGGCAATCACAAAGTATATTCATTCTTTTTTATTGCCCCAAATATACGTAACCATGTCAAAAGTGATTGATAATAAACATATTTCTTAGAATATGGTTGAAATAAAATGACAAAATACATTTTTATGCAATTATCAATTCTCTAGGGATTTGATAAGACATTTTAAAGGCGTCTCCGCATTTATTTGCCAACACTTAAACAACAAATTACGATTAGTCACGATGGACCTATCTGGTTGCCATCTATACCATGATCAAACGCGTCCTCATGTCCCTAGAGTTAATATGCAATATTTGGTCCCGTAAATGTGCACGCATAGGCTACCCACTTCAAATATTCCAAATCTAGCACCATGTGATTTTTTCTCTCTCGTTTGAAATCTGAACTATTGGCCAAAAATTTGATTCATCAGTGACTGTTTTGTAGCAGGCAGAGGTGGTTCTATAGAAGATGTCAAAAGTTGGGTTTGGCCATGTGTTTCAAAACTGGTAAACACTTTTAACCAAGTGTATACAAATCGAATAGGGATTGCTTCGAAAACGGTCATATAGAGTTAAACTTTAGCTAATTTATTTTATGAGTAATGAATTTATTCTCAATCTTTTTTCACTAGATTACGTAGAGAAAATTTGTTTGTTGCATTACACTGAAAATAAGTGCATAGTGTTACAGACCTCTGGCACTAGGCTTGGCCATGAGCTTGTGGACGATGTTGTCGTAGTAGGAGTCGCCGGCCACCCCGGAGTCCTTGGTCAGCCGTTCCTTCACGGCGATGCAGATCTCGCTCTTGGACAACAGCTCCTCCAGTACGGTGAAAGCCTGCAAAATTACAATGGCAGTTTATTTTAGCTCAATTAAAGTCATGTAGCGTACTCAGAGTATCGTGGTACTTATGAAGTACGCTTAGCTTCAATAATCTAGAGCAAATATTTTTTACATTCTATATGTCACGGTCAATGGGGATAATCGATGAGTGTGAATAGTAACCTGTTAAAGTGTAATAAATAGTAACCTGTGTACAATTTAACTGGTTATTATCCACGATAACGATTAACCCCTTTAACATGTTCTTATCCTCAATAACCGATCATCCACTTTAACCGGTTATTGTCCACAATAACCGATTCTACCACAAATAACCGAAATGTGAATAACTAAATGTCTACTGATGATCTGGAACCGGTCTACAGCCATATATGGCATACTCCTAATCACCATCAGCCTTACTAAGGCTCAGGCTCACATACGAGAATCTTTAGTGGAAATCTGGCCTGAAACCTGGAATCCTCCACTCCGTTAGTTTTTTTTTCCTACTTTTGAGAGCTGATCATGCTGAACGACTATGATTTCACTTCCTTCATAGAACTAACAAGTGTGTTCTTATTTATCGCCTTGTAGTTATATTTTTCACACGCACTCGTACAGTCAGACAGACAGATATCTCGCCGACGAATTTCGTACAAAATTTGATAGAAGTCTGTGTAGAAACTGATGAAAACATCACATACTAAATTTCACCTTCCTAGCTTCCTGCGTTTTGAAGTAATTCCGTTCACAGACAAACCGTTAGAGAGTTTATTCCAAAATTGTATTATTTTCCAATATCATTGTATCAACTCATATGTGTTGGATAGGATTACTGCTGATGAGGAAACTTAAGTAACAAATCCTATAAGCAGTCGAAAAATGTTATCTTTCAGTAATTAGAAGAAGTGTCTTTCCTGTATCTGAAAGAGAATCTCCGTGTGAAGGAAATTATAAGATTTCATCTATAAACTAAAGTGACCAGAGTTTTCAGAATTCGATACAAAACTGAAACCGGAACACAGTCGGGGACATAGATAGGGAGGAAAAGGTGGATATGGGACAAAAAACAATTAATGTGTAATAAATTTAACAAAAACCGTTTTTTAAAATAAACTTTAATTTTTGTTCTAAAAATAAGAGTTTTATTGGTTTCATTATTTTCTAAATTTTAAATGTAATTTTTAATTCATTATTATAAATATCAGAAACCTCGATATGATTTTTTTCTCAAGTCCACTGCTAGGCCGTATGGAACAAAAATTTAATTAAATTAAGCAATCACTCGATACCTGATTAAGTTCTGAAACAATAAAGTACTACCATCCAGGAGACACAAGTGTACAGAATTTCAAAACTACTGCTCATGAGAAAAATAGTGAAAAATTAATTACTATATTTCTTATTAAAAATATGAAACAAGTTAACCATATACAAGTTACTTATAACGTATAAAAATTAAAAATTACCATTTTCAAACCAAAGAGTAGATTTCAGGGAAACTATATTCTTTATCAAATGCTATTTTTTATAAGATAAAATTTTCAAGATACTTTTTATTCCTTGCTTAGACAACATTTCAGATTTCAGGACATTTCGATCAATTTTTGACATGCACAAAAAGATGACTGAAACGAAAGAAAAATTTTTGAAAGTAAAAATGTGTCGTAGAAATGTGAATTTATATATATATATATATTTGGAAAATATTTCAGGTGTTACCATTTTTTTTCTTGTGTTCTTGTATTTTTGACTTTCTAGTATTTTCTCTACCTACTTTGACTGACGCATTTTCAATAGTTTTTATATAAGTTAAATACTACTTTGAATCTAAATATAGTATACGAAGTATACAATCAGAAAGTATTGTAGTCGTCAAAAAATTCAACCTCAATATTTTGATGTGTCTCCACATCTCAGGCCTACGTGGGCTCGAGAACACCATTTTTTGAATAGTCCTTCGGGAGTCTCGCTGGTTTTGTTTAGCTTCCGATGGAAGTAACTCTACATCTCCCAGACCAGCCCCCTCATACGTGATTCTGGAGCCCTCCCAAATGTTGATCGTCCATCATCTTAGCACATGTTCATTAACTAGTGTTTTTTACCGCCCGTTGATTTTTTTTACTCTAATTTTAACATCCTGTATTTAAGAAGTAATCCTCAAAAGAATATCATTCTCAAAATAATTACTTTTCGTAATTAACTTACTGATGATAACCGTAATGAAATGCAATTCATCACAGATAATGGATGGAGACAATAATGATACAGATTTTCATCATTTTTGAGTAATTTGTTAACGTTCTGCAATACAGAAAATTTCAAATGACGGTTATAAGTATTCTGAAAATAAAACGCAGACAGCATTATAAATTAAACTTATTATTAATGCGAAAACTTTATTCAACTTTTATGTCCCGCTTCAAAAATGCAATAAGTTCCCGTGTAAATTATAGAAATCATTCTTTTGCAAAAACTGATGAATATTTCGCACGCAAAAGTGTTATTAAATGCAAAGAAATTTTTTCGTCAAGTATATGATTAAATATAAACTTAAAGCTGCGTGACAAGAACGTCCTGGAACTCTTGAAGATTATAACCTTTTCAGAAGCAGCTAGCCATATGTGAACACGACGCCATAAAGACTGCTTCAAAGTTTGAATGTTAAATTTGGTTAGTCTGAAGAAATGTCTGGAAATAACAAAACGAATTACCTTCTGGGCTCTAAATAAGTCATTTTACACAATTGCATGATTCTTAAAAACGAACGATTATTTAAAGTTCTGCACGACATCTTAATATTATAAGTGCAGTAGAAATTATAAGGCTAGCTCTAGCTGGCATAGACACTTTTAAAATTTTTAATTTACTTTATACTCGCATTTATTTAACTTGTTTAATATTGCATCGAGGAAATTTTTAGTCAATTTTTTACTTACAACCTGATGAGTTAGAGCTTTCAAGTTTTTAACACATGCGTATTCTCGATGATAATACACCAATTTCATAATTTCAAAAACTAATTATCTGTGACACGATTAATATAATTAAATTTTGATTCTGTGCGTGTGACGCCTCTTTTAGTTCCATTGTGAATAAAATTGATCACAAGATTCTATATTTATAAGTATTTATTTCATGATTATATTTCAAGTATTTATAAGTGTGAATTATAAATTAATAACTAAAAAGCAGCTTTTTAACTTAAAAAAATATTTTACTTTTTAAATGACACTAAGATAATAGTGTTTTTAAAAATACCTTTTGTTGAATTTATTTACAATTATTAAAGAATTTAGAAGAAAAATATGCTGATTTTTATTGAAAATTCATGAAATTAAATTTGTATCATAAATGTATTGCTGTGCCATCTTATTGTTGTTCATCTTTAAAAATGAAGGCCTTTATTCACTCTTAGGCAACCGAAGCCAACTTCATTTTTTTAAACTTTATTTAGCATATGCATTATGCATAATGGTAATTTCCCACAATATTCAAGGGAAGGTTTTTGTTTAACCACTTTTAAGTGCAAGATTATGGAATTTAACGTTCGGTCGGGAACATCTAATCTGTTTGACGAAGCAACTGTGTGTGTGCGTGCGTGTATGTGTGCGTGTGCGCGTGCCTAAGTGCGGGTTTTACCAAGGAAGGGTTGTGACCTCTAGCAGCTTTATGGTTCCCTACCAATCACACAAGGGTATCGTGGGGTTTTTTTCTCCATTGCTCTCTTGGTGTACATGCAGGGCACGTTAATCTGGTAGATAGTAGCGCCCGATCGTCCATGTATTTTTGATTTCCGAATTTTCCAAAATGTTAATCCATATTTATGTTTATACACCTGCAAATGTTCGTATACCTATGTTCCAGCCCGTATTGCAATGGTAATGATCGTTGTTTCTAAAATATTGTTTCAAAATTATCGAATAATTGCAGTGTCTCTAAGAAAACAGCTTTCATTGCTACGAACTGTACAAAGAAACAACGTCAAATCCCTCCTGAATTCGTGGACACTAAATCTAGAGCTATAAACAGTAACTTTTTTTACTTTAGTATCTTTTATTATATGTGCCAAAAAAAGAGGGAAAATGTGCTTGTAATTTCAAGTATACAAAATTATGAGACATAGGAAAACTTCAAATGATTTTGGATTACAACGCTGCCATATCTGGTGTTGATGTAGTTGTGCGTAACCTCCATTGTGGCAAGACCTGTACAAATGTGGTCAATTGTGGTCTTCTTCACCTTACCGAATATCTCTGGTGTTAGTTCAGAAGTCATATGTGTATCAAGTAACCTCCATTTTGGTAAGAACTCTACAAATGTGGTCAATGGAGGTCTTCTTCACCTTACCGAATATCTCTGGCGTTAGTTCAGAAGTTATATGTGTATCAAGTAACCTTCAGTGTGAGAAGAACTGTACAAATGTGGTCAATGGCGATCTTCTTCACCTTACCGAACATCTCTGGTGCTAGTTAAGAAGTGATTTGTGTATCAAACAATGTTTTGTATCCCATACTAGTTTTGTTCATATTTTGTTAGTTGAAACTGTAAGGAAATACAAACCAGTTATTTAAAAACGCAAATATAGCTTTGTGTGAGTGAAGAGTTAAGTTTCATACGCTTTTCCTTAAGATTAAGCAAAAATTTAATTTTTAATCTCACAGATGAGTTTATGAGAACATGTTAGCATTTATATGGAACCCGAACGGAGGTTAACCCTATGAGCCCTATCCCGCCTCAAACCGTCTCATTCGACACAGGCGGTTTCGGGCGACTGGGTGAATTTTACGGAAGAAAATTAGTTCCTTTCTTTGTTGACAATTGATGGAGCAACCGAGGGTGTCGTCCTCCTGGAATTTCTGTAGAGAAAGGGAGGATTTCATTCTGATTTCATGAATGAAAATTTACTCCAGTTTTTGAAGCACTTGAATTCTCACTCTAGCCGAGTTCTAAGAGTTAATGTTGAAAATAATGCATAAACATAGCGTAAAATTTTTCAATGCATAGTAGGCTCACTAGCCTCTGTCAGGCTTAATTTTTACCTTTTTAGGAAAAAAATAGATATTCATTAATAATCTAGGATGAATCAAAATGCTTCCCACAAACTACAGAGGTATAATGCATATGGAAACAAAAAAAACTTTACATTTGGAGATATAACCCACAAGAATTAATGTGCTCCATCACGAGGATTTAAAACGCATAGGAACATATAAACGTAAAGTCATTTGTGCATACTATGAGTCGTTGGTCTAAAGTGAATTCAGATTTATTCATATAAAAAAATCTACATACAAGAGATAGTATTGTATTATAGCTTATCAATTTTCGATATTAGGTATTGCTTATGCAATCCAGCTGTTTGTACACTCTCTAGCACTTCTTTCCACGTTTGTAATCGGGTTGAAACTGAAGGCTTCAATCCGCCAGAGTCTTTAGGTAAATGAATGGCGTTTAATCTGGCGTAAATACGTATAACAAGAACAATACCTCAATGATAATCAATCCATATCTTAAATTTTGAAGTATCTATGCTGTATAACGACCGCGTCGTGGTTAATCTGGAGTCTACGATGCTGTCTTACTTCGTTCCTCTTTAGGATCGCCAACTGTTTGCCGCCAAGAACGGAAATGAGAGAGTTTTGGTTGCGCAATGATGTTTTTAACGAGTGACATGCGCACATGCGCGGAAATTAATCTTTTCATCGGTGTTTTGCACATCACGCTATAATGCTTCTTGTTTCGATTGGACTGTTTTGTTCATCTCTTCGATGTGATTGGTCGACTTATTCAAATTTGAATAAAACTTCGTTTGGAATTCTTCGGTTTGAATATCGGTGCAGTACTGTGTATGTTATCCTGTGTGTTTCGTATCTCAATGAATAAGTGAACCTACGAGTATTCCGCTATGCTGAAAGCGAAGCCGCTATGTTTTTTCAAGTTAAAAAAATTTTCCCGGTACACGCTTGAAATGCCGCAGGCATTGAATACGGAAATTCTCGTTATCGGATTTTTTTGAAAAACCTAGATTCCTAACATTCGTTGAAAAAGCATAGCTACTATTGAAAGCGAAGCCGATGATTTTTTTAAAGTTAAAAAATTTGACCGTTACACACTTGAAATGCCGCAGGCATCGCGTGCTCAATCTCTCCAATTCAGGCGACGCATGCGCAAGAGAGCAATAAAAAGCGCACTGCACATCCAAAACAGTATTTGGCGACGGCAATTGAAATTGCGCCAAGAAAAATTGGCGAGAAACAGGTGCGCACCGTAAAGTCCAGTTTTGCCCGCGTGAAATTGACGCGTCACCGTACATACCGGTGATAACGAGTTTGAGAAAAAAAATGTTCATCTCATCAAATAAATGAAAGTCAGCGTAAATGGTAAAAGTAAAATGTAAACGATATAATGTATTTTTTTCTTGAAAAATTTGAAATGCATCAAAATGACAAGTCCCTTAAAACTAGTGTTAACATCTGATACAAACATAAGACCGCATGTTATTACCAGATGTAAAAAAAATTCAGAAGTATTCGTTATTAATTAAGAAAAATTGAGTATTTTCTTCTTTTTTGAAATTTCAAAAAATTGTGATAGGTTGAGTTGCTTGTAAAGCTACGATATATCGATAGATGTGCAGAGAGAGAAAAGAGGATAACAATAAAAGTGTGAGCACAATAACACAAATTCTCTGTATATCTATAAAATAAAAATCTTCCTTTAAGAATTACGAGAAATAAAAACATTTGCTACCACAAAGAATGGATTAATGCAGAATATATTTGTGCATTTAATACATTACTGAAAACTGGAATAAGAGATTAATAATGAAAAAGTAACAATTAAAACACTTCGGTCAAGCAATTAAATATTCTCAAAATCGATCGTAAACTTCCAAAGAGAATCGTATAAAGTAATCTTTTCAGTTTCAGAGGTTAGCCATTAGCTCACATCATTGACTTTCCTATAAAACCACTTAACAGTGAACAAAGACAAAAGTTGAACAAACTCTGTATGATAAAAACAAAGCAAAATGAATGAATTAAAAAATAAAATAAAAATACAAGAAAAGAAAATTCAAGAAATATAAAACTTGAAACATAAAAAAACAAAAGAATATTCCATTAAAATGCTGCTATTTTATTCATTTTTAAGCAATTTTAAACACTTATTCTAGTTACACATAATGTATTCACTGCTCAAATGAAGTAATGCATTAGCGCATTCCTTCTGCGTGTATATATTTTCTTTCTTTTTCATACTTATGTTTTTATTTTTTTGTTTTCCCTCTTCTAAGAAAAGTATTTCATTCTTTTGCACATTTTTCCCACCCCCACACACGTGTGTGAGTGTGCACGCTCGCGTGCGTGTGTGTGTTTAAACCATTTATATATACAGTCGGAACTCTATTTAACGAAGTCACTAAATCCCGAAAAAAAATTCGTTATATGAAAAATTCGTTAAGAAAGATTCACCTTTTAAAATACTTTAAACTACACAAAACAGATTTTAAATTCATAAGCACTAAATATTATTAAAAAAAGTAATTAATTATACTTTTATTTTGTAAATAATATCTATTTGCTTTATATATTACCCATCAAAAAGAAATCTGCAAGGGAAACAAGAATAAAACAAAACATTGTCCGGGGATACACTGTATTTTCAATTTAAAAAAAATAATTTTATATTAAAATTAATGAATTTTAATGATATTATCGTATTTATTATAACAAGTAATTTTGACCATACATTACCACATGCGTCCATAAATTTAATTACTGATAAAGTCTGTTAATTTTGTCTGAGTTTTTTGTTCGAAAACGTGTTTTCTCTCATAATACTTCTCGTATCCTTGCAATGCACCAAAACCCCCTTCAGGCGTATTTTCTTCAAACTGTATTCCGCGTCGGTTTGTTTCAAATGATTTTAGCATTTCATCATACGAAGGTTGTTGATTTCTGCATCATGATCATACTCATCTTCGTCATCTTCGTCTTCACCGCAATTCGTTGCTGTATTGTTTTTATTTTTCACACAGTCCAAAATATCCAATTCAGTTAGTGTTTCCGAGGTTTCAGCTTCAGAATCAAGTGAAAGAAAATCATCAATCAGCACATCATCTTTCATTTCTTCTTTTTCCCTTAGCTCTATCCACATCTTTTAAGTTCCTCTAAGGGAATATCGTCTTCGTCCTCCTTACTTGCCGAATTCTCTATTGCTGACAAAGAATCCAGCTTTGACAAAAACAAAACAGTGATTTTACTGCTCTCGGTGAGCGACTGGTAAAACCAGTTCAAGGTAATGACCTTGATCACCATAAAATATGTTAAAAGAAAGAATAAGTTTGAAATGTTCATAAATGTTTTGAGAAATAGAGAGAAAAATGATTATTTAAAAAAATGAAAATTTTAATAGACCACGTTTTTAAAACGGACTAAAAAGTAAAAAATAATTTCTTCTAGCCCCATACAGATTTATAACCCCATACAGATTTAAAACGAAAAACGTGGGGGCATGTAATAGATAATTGATGCATAAATAGTTTATTTCAGTCACTAACAATTTTATTGCAATGGAAATGATATGAACTGTTGTGTGAGTTTTCTCAACGACAGCTACTCCCTACACTCCTTACTATTAAATATTGCATGCGCCCAACGTTTTTCGTTTTAAATCTGTATGGGGTTATAAATCTGTATGGGGCTAGAAGAAATTATTTTTTACTTTTTAGTCCGTTTTAAAAACGTGGTCTATTAAAATTTTCATTTTTTTAAATAATTATTTTCTGCTTTTTAGTCTTCTGTGTGTGAAATTTTGCAGTCGATTTTAAACATCTTGATGAGATTATGACGGAGACATGTGGCAAATTTCAGGTTTATTTCAGTTTCTCTTCATCATAAATAGAAAATTGTTATTTTCCTGAAAAAGTAAGTTATGTGACGCAGTGACCTTTGAGATATAATGAAAAACGTACTGCGCATGCGCAAAGATATGGCTAAAATATGGGGTGCTTCGATGGTCCCATGGTCCATCCATATACCCAAGAACCAAATCTGTAATGTTAATAGTTTTCGAGATATAATGAAAAACGTACTGCGCATGCGCAAAGATATGACTAAAATATGGGGGTGCTTCGATGATCCCATGGGCCATCCATATACCCAAGAACCAAATCTGTAATGTTAATAGTTTTCGAAATATCATGAAAAACGTACTGCGCATGCGCAAAGATATGGCTAAAATATGGGGGTGCTTCGATGTTCCCTTGGGCCATCCATATACCCAAGAACCATGTCTGTAATGTTAGTAGTTTTCGAGATATAATGAAAAACGTACCGCGGATGCGTCATGCAAAATATGAAATGACAGACAAACGGACAGACAGACAGACAGACAAGAAAGCGAATTAATAATGCATTGTCATCTAGTTCTGAATTATGTTTAAAGTTTCAAGTCTCCAGCTCATCGGGAAGTTAGTTTAAAATCAATCGCAAGATTTGTACCGAACAGACAGACAGACAGACAGACAAGAAAGCGAGTTAATAAAAACGTTGTAAAATATCGGATCACAAGAAAAAGTTCGTTAAATTGAGAATGCACTTCTCTATTTGGAAGTTATTTTACGAAGAAATTCGCAAAATGTTCTTGATTACAAGGGAAAGTTCGCAAAATAGAGAAATTCGCAAAATAGAGGTTCGACTGATATACAATAGTTCGAAATGAAAGAAACAAAAAAATAAAGGAATAAAATTCAAAAACTTGCAATTTTGATTTCCATGTTATTTCACTTTTTCATTCATTAATTTTGTTATTTTCAGAGTGTTAATTTCATTCAACTTTAGACTTTTCAAGCCAATATTTATAGCTTCTGGTTAACATTGGAAAAGAAAACAAATCTTAGCGATTCTTTTTGCGACTTTCCCGAAGATAAAATTTGCAAATTGTTTTAATTGCTTTTAATCACCCATTCCTTTTCTTTATATTATTTATTGCATTTGCATTTGTCGTAATATATGTAAAGAGAGTATCACAGATTGATTCAAAATTCAAAAAGTAGGAAAACATCAAAATGATAAACATGCACAAAAATACAAAATATAAAAAATATCCTGCACGAAACATGGTCATTATCTCCTCAGAAAGGCTCGGAAACTAACAGTGTGCAACGGTTACGGGTAGTATTATTGTATCGTCTTACTGATAACATAAGTTGTAGGACATTACTTTTTGCAATAAGTAAAACTCAAGTTCTTAGTTCTTACGCCAGGTGTTGCAAAATTATGGAAATTTGATTTGATACTTATACGGAAATCTTCGTTCTAAAAGTTGATTTTTACGAACGAAAATTTAGTTTCCTCGTTTCATTTCACTTTTTCATGACGCACCTAATAGATGGTATTCTTAATTAAGGAACACAATAATGAATAGGCACGTGACTATTAAATCATTTGTAGCGTCACACTTAGTAACAGCCTAGCTTAAAATATTATTGCAAGCACTGACATCTACTCGATGTCGTATCTTGGCAGATTTGATAATCTACTACTAAAAATCGGGCGCAAAATACATTTAATTATGAACAGAAAACACTGACAAAGGAACAAGCATATCTGAGGAGAAAAAACAACTGTTATTCGCTGATTGGGTGATGGAGTAATGCCATTCTTAACATCAAAGATTATTTTAAAATTCGATGCTCTCGTAGCATTGTTTCGCACAAAATTTGTTCTTCCTCTCTTTCTTCTTAAAACATGATTTTCAAAAGAAATGTTGCTGGCAAGTTGTATAAAATTAGACCACATGAAGAAGGAACTAGGCTTGTCTAATCAGTAAGGCTTTGTTATTTATCAGTTCCTATTTTTGATAATAAGGAAAGATATTTCCTCTTTTCTCATTTGAAGAAGTTTTCGTTCTTATGTCAAAAAGCGAAATTTTGCAAGGGTGCATAATTTGATGTTGAAAGCCCACTGCTGTCTTTTGTATGATATGTGAGCAATTATGAATCACTAAGCTTCGTCATTAGATGGTTTTTTGTCGGCAAAATTGGTTTCAAAACGTTATTTTTCCTCTTAAATGAGGACTCCTGTCTTTCAGAATTCCTTTCTTTTCTTTCTACTTGGAATACGTCCAATAAATAACACTCTGTAGGAATATTTTGACCATTAAAACGTCTTTCCTCTCGTTACAGTGATCTTCGGTCGAACTTTCTTGTGCGACAAAATACCGTCAGATTTGAATCGCTAATAACTACGAGATTAATAATGCTAAAAGAATGGTTGATCCCACAACGGATAGATCATACCTGTAAGAGTTTGTAGCATAGGATTTGTTTTGCCTGTGACATCATCGTACCAGTGTAGGCGCATGCAAGTGATTGTTATGAATTAGCTTTATGTAAGGATATAAATAAGTGTAGCGTGGAAACGCGTATAGCTAGGAAGTTGATTCTGGTGTCATTTTAAAAAGCTTTAGAAGAATTACTATGACCCAAAGTGAGACCATAAAAATATTTATCAGAATATAAATAAAAATCGGTATTAAATATAAAATTTCAAACTCCGTATGTTTTTTGATTATAACATGCAGAGTTTTCTTTCCAATTGTACGAAACTTACAGAATACTTGACAATACATAACATAAACATTGTATTAAAATTTCAGTATTACGGGATCCCGACGTTTTCACGAAAAAATCTAAGGCGCGGAACCGAAATGCGCCTTTTTTATGTTTTGTTTAGAGTATCTTTTGATGGCGCCATCTGTTGACAGTATATAGAACTACATTTCGCGTATGGGCAGTAAAACATTATTTACTACAAATACTCATTATTTAATACAAGTTTATCGCTTGTAGCAAGGGTCTGTGGTAAGTTGTGATTTATCTATTCTCTAACCATTATACTACTCTGTGTAAATATTGTATTAAAGAGATTGATAATTAAATTACATATTAATGCGAAATACTTGTTTTATGATTTTATCCCGACGTTTTCACGAAAAATCTAAGGCGCGGAACCGAACTGCGCCTTCCTTATGTTTTTTTGGCGATGTTATTAGTCTCAGAGCTGAAAAAGTAATAGATTTTCTTAATTGGATATATAATACACTGTTGTCGAATAATAAATAATAATAATTAGTCCTCTCAAAATAATATCATTAGCCCTCCGTTAGTCGCAATATATAATAGATACGCATACAATCTTTATCTGTTGGTTAGCATCCTAATTACAGTTTTAATTTTTTCTACAAAGCGCTCATTTACAATTTCATTAGGACTAATTATCGTAGTTATAAAGGAAAATTTAACGAAACTGAATGAACATGTCATTGAATAGATTTTATAGCCGCGAAGTACATTGTGACCATTTAACCCTCTGACTACTGAGAGTTCTCACAATCTGAGTACAGTTGTGTACGGAGGTTTGCTTACTCATTGATCTGTGGAATGGATTCGTGCGCCCCGTTCCTCCTTTTCTCCTCACTACGGGTAGTGGGAGATATGAATGGAAGGCCTTTCATCTCTCCCCTAAGAGTCCCCTTAATGACCACTCGCCCAACTGCCTTCTCCCGCCTTTCGGAACAGCAACCGGCCGAAATCCGCCCCACTAGTATAGAAGTCGCATGGTCGGTGACAGCCGGCTTGGGAGTTAAAGTGTTAAGGATGAAAATGACTGCGACAAACGGAGGGTTAGTAAAATTGTTTGGGCTCAAATATTTACGGTCTATTTATAATTTTTATATTATTAAACCTTCTAAATAACGCGGATAAAAACATAAATTTACTTTCTAACAATTTTATTCCTCTACCAGTTTTTTCAACTTTTGACAGTTATAAGACGAACTGCTTCTGTTATTTAGCGAAACGCGTATAATTGCTGCACATTCTGCATCTTATAATAAACAACAATTTTGTTGATTACTAATTTGGTAAACAAGATAAAGGCTTCACGTCCCCTTCTCAGCATCTTTTTATTTCAAGTATTATTGAAAATGTTTTGATAGTATTGAAACTTAACAATCAAACAAATTCATTTTGAAGAGAAAAAATTCATTTTGATCTGCGTGTTTCGTTGCAATTTAGGTGGGTTTTTAGTTTTAGTTAGTTCTAGAATTTTGAGGGGGGGGGTGTCAGTTCAGGTGTTGTCCTCATCATCTGACCGGGGCGCATATAAACATTCCCTACTCCAGTTGAGTCCGATAGCAACCCACGACGAATCTGATTGGACGACCGAATGCGAGAGCCTTTGAAAACCGAAACTTTATCGTTTTATTGCCGGCCGCTTCTTTCATTTCGTTGTGTGTGTTTTCGACTACTTGTTCTCTGCGTTGACTAATATGGATCTTCAAAATTCAGAACTTCCTTCTTCTTTCGAAAATGAAGTTATACAAACAGATTCGGAAAATACTATAATTCGATCTAATTTGAAGAATATATCCGACGTCAAAGCTTGGATAGCCGAATATGGTAGAAATACCAACACGAAATGAATCTTCGACATTCCAATCCATCTGGTGTAGGATTCGTGTGCTCGTAAGTAGAAATAATTATTTCAAATCTTTATATTTAATTGATGTATCAGCTGTTACTTATAATATTAAAATAATTATATTTCAGTCACAAGTACGTATGTCACCACAATTCTTTCAATAAAGTTCCTAGTAGCCAGAACAAGAGAGGAATCTCAAAGAACTCAAATTGCCCAGCCACTATCACCATTAAAGTCATGTTGGATACCAAAATTATAAGGAAAAGGGATGAATATGCTATGGTTAGTTAAGATTGAACTGTATATGATTAGGTTGAATGGAATGTGAATTATCTTAAAAATTGTCTCATACTATAGTTAAAATTCCATGCAGTGAGTGAATTTTCCAAAACTCGTCAATCATTTACAAAAATATAATACTTCTGATTATTTGTAATATCACTAATAAATTTTAAACACAAAATAATTTAAAATTTGGAATTTACTCACAATATTTATTATAGGATAGATGCTCCAGTTTTGGCCACATTAAGAGAAAATTTGAAATGGAAATTTCATAGTGGGTGACTGTTTAAAGCATATTAAATCATACTTATACTATCCTTTAGCTAATTTTATTGGCTTTCTGCTAGTTATAAAATTTTTCTGAAGAAAATTTTTTTATTACAACTTAAATCTATAACAATGGCAAATCTCATGTTGAACATTTTCCAATATTACCTTTACATTATTTTTACTCAAAAGTAAGACTATTTTATGATAAATTCATTTTATTTTTTATTTTCAATAATATGGCTCTTTTCTCTTGAATTTCTCACAAAATGCAAGCAAATAAAACACTAATTATGATTTTATGCTCTTATGTTTACAGAGAATATAAACAAATTGTAAACTTTTCAAAAGGTTAGTAACATGAATTTTCAATATTGTTAGAAAGATCATGAATAAAAATATTTTTCTGTAAATAAACAAAATCAAGAGCTTCAAATGGGTGGTGATCCCTCTGAAGCATTCCCTTCATAAAATGATCATTTTTCTATTCAGTAAATTATTTTCAATTCTCTGAAGAATAATCCCAGAATTTTTGCCCATCCTTAACATTTTTGAAAATAATTTTGTTGATTTTTGAAAAATAGAAACCCTTAGTTTAGAAGATTTTAGGGCTGCAATCATAATTTTAGATAGATTCCTTATAGGACTTCCAGAAAATTTCTACGGATCTTCACCGATCAGGACCCCTAGAACCCAAAACCACCTTTCGTTAAAAAGTTGAACTCTACTACTAATAAATAAGAATCTGTGTGTGTTGGCACTGTACAGGGTAGAATATTGATCCTAGAACTACCAAGTTCGGCTCACACATAATTAGGAGGATGGAAATGTGCACCTCGAAGCGAGGGGTTTTATTCAGATTTTAATTACAAAAAAAGCGTTATTAAAAAAAGGAAGAAGCATTATTAAAGGTTAACCAAAACTTTGACGTTTTTTTCCCTGTAACTTCCGAAAATGTTATAGCACAAAAATGATTTTTCCATCATCTTAAAGTTTTAAAAAAGTAATTTTTTATAAATTTTATTATACGGATATTCTTTTTACTTTAATACAAATATTTTATTTTTTTAAAAAAAATACTTTTAGAAATATTTTATTTAAGTGTATTTGAAAACAATAATTGCTGCAAATATTTTATCTTTGGTTTTTCTTCCATAACCATGGTAAGAAGATACATCTTAATTTTTGCATATTGTTACAAATAATATGCACGATGTTAAACGCATGATATTAAAACGTGCTTTTAACAAAATTTTTGAATTAAAAAAAATTGCGGTAATTACAGTTAAGGTTTAATTATAAGAAGCAAGGAATTATGAAAATTTCTTATGGTTCTTCTATTTTTTAAAGTTTACTGTTCTTTCTTATAACATAACTGGATGCATAAAACATATTATCAGAGTCGCGGTGACCTAGTGGTTAGGTCTCTAATATAGGGCTCCAGGCTCGAAACCCGGATCCGCCGTATATTGGGCCTGTTGCACTCTAAATCATACGTAGGGGGGCCAATGTCCTCCCCCCATTGGTGTGGAGCGAAAGCTTGGAGAGGGGATGCCAGCGCAGGTGTCGTCCTCGTCATCCAACTGTGGTTCACAATTGCGAGGTCTGTCCCAAAAGAACCCTCATGTTGCTTCAAAACGGGACATTAATGTAACTAAACTAAAATAAATTATAACTCTTTTAGCTCAAAATTTTGCTATCTTATTGTAGAACAGAGAATTAGTAAACAAAAATCCTTTAGGAAATTACGTAAATTATAAAACATCTTCGGTTTTGTTGAAATCAGTCCAGTGGTTTAGGAGGAGATGTGGAACATACACACATAGCCGCAATAACTTTTATTTAAATTAAGATAATTATTATATAATTCTAAGATTAAGATTGCTGGCAAATTGCTGGAACCATAAAAAGGTTTTAGTGGAGATTTTGTCACTATTATTTAATTTTAATTAAGTAAATAGTTAATTTTAATAGTTGATTTGATAATTAGTTAATTTTACAGATTACTTTAATTTGATATTTAACTAAACATGGCGGAACCAGGATAATTCAATATATAATAGCCAAAAACGATAGATATTTAAATAAGTTTCCTTTATCCTTTTTGATATTGAAAAATATATCCTTAACTTTAAAATTGTTTTGGGATTTTCTGCCTGAGTATTTGGTTTTAACCGTCGATGGAGATTTAAATTACTGTTCAAATTGGATGCATTCATATCCTATGCTTTAAACACACATACTAAATTTGTCACTCACAATGTTTAATAATTTTTATTCTCTTATATGTTAAGAATTTAGTCACTATTATCTCTGTAACCAGGGGCTGCTCTAAATGAGCCCATTCTAGTAGTGTTTCATGTCATGTGATTTCACCGTATGACAAAGTAATGTTCGCACAATTATATTATAACCTAGATTAAATAAATTAATTTTTAAATCTAGAGTCCTTCTTCATTCGTGTCAAGAGTCAATTTCTTGTTACTGCTTCAGACAGGCTGGTTTAATGTTATCTAGGGGATATTTGCACTGCTGGGATGTTTATTTCTTTATGACTCCAACCTGTTGAATGATTATGTGTTGGGATATAAAAAAATTGAGCAATGTACTGACCAATAAATCTTGCATAACCTTTTGGAATAGAATGATAAAACCTTGATATAGTAAAAAAATAAATGGCATGAAAACAGAATCATGACTTAAATATTGCAATGTGTAGAAACAATGAAGTCATTGGCTATGTCTGCATTGATCAATATGTAATATTTCAATACTTTTGTAACATTAGCGTAAAGGAATATGCCTTTGCCTTCAAGCTCGCCGAAGAGGGAATTTTTTTTAAAGACGATGCTTATATGGGAATTGCAATATGTCTAAAAGAAAGAATTTAAAACAAATACAAGGTAATTAAATCACGGAAAAGAATTATTCCTTCTCAAAAATTAAGCAAGGCAGTATCTTGTGGAAGAACTTACTATTTTAGGAAATAACATTCTGAAATTTGTTCATGTATCGCATTGCGCGAGTTGCCTAAACATCGCCTATTCCGCTAGTGGGAGGGGGCTTCGTATTCGCTCGTCCAATCAGATTCGTCGTAGGTTGCTATCGGACTCAACTGGAGTAGGGAATGTTTATATGCGACCGGGGCACAAAATACAAAGTCCGTTCCAAAATAGCCCTCGTGTTGCTTCAAAACGGGACGTTAATATAACTAAACGTTGAAATTTAAATTTTTTGAAGGAGAATTCCATTTTTTAAATTCCCTACTACTCTATCAAATTTGAATATTTTTGCTCCAAATTGTATCTCTAGATTCACTGAAATAAATTACACAAAACTTTTCATGGATTTTAAGAAGTATCTAATATTCGCTTAAATAAAGGTTTTTTTAATTGTATTTTGTAATTAAAAATGACGAAATTTAGCAGTACCTCAATTTATATTTTGCTTATGAAAACCACTAGGCAACTGAAGGTTTATTGCATACACAGTTTTTATCATGTACGTAACAATCAGCATGTACAAAAAATTAGAAAGCTCTATCGTAAAAAGGAAAAAAATGTTCTACAAATTTGAAAATATGAAAATGAAAAAAAGTCCGACTGGAGAAAAAGCCCTTTAAAATTGTCACTTGCGAACGTCTTACATTTTTGATCGAAAATAAAAATCTAAATAACTTCTAAAATATTAAAGGCACAAATTTGAAATTTTGATACAATGAGTAGGAGGTTAAGAGCAACAAAATGAGTCAATAAAATGAAAATTGATATTTTGGCTCTTTTTTGGCTACTTAAATTGGCATGCAAATAGCAACATTAAGGAGCCACAGTCATTAAAGTATTCTGATGGATATGTTTTATTATAATCGTATAGCGAATTCCAGCGTTTCAATCTATAAAGTAATTCTAAAATGTCTGAAATAAATGGCAGGTAGTGGGGACAGAACGATCCTGCGGTTCTTATGGTTTAGCAAACATACTAAATTTTTCTTCTAGAATCCAAAATCCGTCTAAGAAGATTTTAAACCTGCGTAAAGTTGCATACAATTTTCTTTTCATAATAGTTTTTTAGACTAATCAACTTTAAAAACTTATTTGTTGATATTAAAGAGAATACACATAAGGCAACGAAAAAGATATAAATTTTAACGAATTTACTCATTTAGTCAGACTAGCATCAACACTTTATGAATTGCTTAGATGATTGTTGAGTTAATTCTGATTTACTGAGGTAGCCATAGTTTAGTTGGACGATGGGAATAGAAATTATAGAGAAAAGAAAAATTGCTGGACAAATCATTTTTAAACACGCACAAGCTAGAGTTTTGTTATTTTATCTTGCATAACGTATGAATTAATAATTCCTTTCATTTGAAAAAAATTTGGAAAGCAAAATATTTTTAATTTATTTTTAGATCTTGACACATTGATGTGTAAAAAATAAATTGACCGATAATTTTTCTTCCATATTAGGATTTATACTACTATATTAGGATTTTACTTAATAACCGCTGTATTTTTTGCACCCTCCTGCATTGTTCCCATTTATTTCCATTTATGAATAAAATAAAAAAGGTTTTCATTTTATTTGAGCTTGAAAAATATTTGTAAGTTTTCAGATTCCTTTACTAGGTATGTTGAAAGCGCAAAATGTATAAATAATTTCATTTTCGTTTCATCTACGAATTGAATATAAGGTATTTATTATGCTGTGGGTATTGGGGGAATTTTTTCTTAAATAAATTTTTTTCCTTCATATAGCATTTCTTTCAGACGCTTTCATCTGCAGTCATTTCTTCACAATAGCGCATTATTTTATTACTGACATTTATTTAAGCTGACTTATTCCATGTTTATGAAGACGGAATTTTGTAATCGATTTTTCAATCACTGTATGGTGAAATTATTAATGCCAGGCTTTTCTATGGCTGAGCGTACAATAAAGTGACACACTTATAATACAATGACAATACACTACTTTAATATTTCCAGATTTTAATTATTTGTTAATCGATTAATTTAATTAAATTTTGATTCCGTGTTAATGATGCCATCTGGTAGTGAATTTGAGAGAAAATGGATTACATGGTTTTGTTATTATGTAATTATTTAAATTAAAATATAATTTCTAATATTTGTAATTTTATAAATTATAATAATTTCTAATACTTGTAATTATATGAATTATAATAATTTCTAACATGTGCAATTATATGAATTATAATAATTTCTCATTTTTGTAATTATATGAATTATACTAATTTCTAATATTTGTAATTATATGAATTATAATAATTTCTAATATTTGTAATTAAATGAATTATAATTTAGGGAACAAAAAAAAAAGAATATAAGGAAAATAAATTCTTTCAAATGAAAAAATTGTACTCTAATAAAAGTGTGATTTTAGAAACTGCTTTTTATTCAATTTATTTTCAGCCGTGCAACAATTTTACATGCAATCATTTTAATGATAAACTGTAGAGGGACGAGACTCAAGTTTGTGTGTAGTGCTGCTGAAGAATCCAGTCAATTTTAGGAACCATTTTTATTAGGCTACGTTCCACAGCACAGAACATTAAAGTTACAAGACACAAGACAAGACAGAGAACAACATCACGAGACAAGCACACAGACAAGAATGACAGAGAGGCATCATGGGAAAAAGATGGCTCCAGTAGCGCCACCTACCATAGAAAGGAGAAGGCACCTGATTGTAACCGCTACAAAACTATAAATATTAAATTTTGATTCCATCCATTGATGCACGTTCCTTCAAAGAATTTGATTCCTAATTTGTTCGGTGGTTGGTTAAATTAATAATGAGGAAAACTTCATTAATAATGCATTTTTACTTTCTTTTATTCATTCAATTAGATCCAGAATAAGCATATCTAGGTTACCTTTGTTTTTAATTTCTTTGCACAACCATCGTTAACAAACTAAAAGGAATTCTGGATGAAACTAGAGGTTACATTTTCGTTGAGTGGGATTAAAAAGAGCCTAATCATATTTGCCCAATAAACGATCGAATCATCTGCCACTACTAAAATAGCTAAAAATATAATTCGTTTAAAAGAAAATATCTGAAAACTTACGGGAAGTTCAACTTATTTCATATTCAGAAAATTTCCTAAAATGTTTTCTAAAAATGTTTTTGGAGAACAACTCGCAGTATTCTTAAAGGGATATGAAATTTCTGTGGCTTAACAATTTACAGGTATAGAAAGAAAGTTTGTGAAATTATTACGGTTAAGCAAAGCATTCATCTAGAAGAATTGCTCGTCTTAAACTAAAACATGAAATCTAGCAATATATGCCACGTTGGCATTAATTACACAGGGGCCACCTTTCAGCTTTTGAACTGAATGAAGAACTTTTAAAAACAATTCTCTGTTGAGAGTTAACAAGATCTTGCCTCGCCCTAGAAAAATTGACCATCTATAAGGCTTCTCAAACTGTGGTACTTGACATTATTTTTAGTTGTACAGTTTTTACTCAAAAGATTTAATGGATGTTCAAAAATGATAATTTAATCAATTTCTGGTTGAAAAGAAGGTGATAAGCATATTTACGTTAAAGTGGTAAAATTGTAATTGATTTTAATGCATCATATATTTCCAAAACCGGATTTTTTTTTGTCATACTATTAATAAAAAATAAACATAGGACACGGTTGCAACTTGAATTTCACTTAATCTTGAAATTAATGATGATAAAGCCCGACATATTGAAATTGGTTTCAAAGTCATTAATCGCATTAATCCTCATCAAAAATAAATCTTAATATTTGTATTATATTATATACTAATTAGTGCAAAATACATTAATTTTATATTTTATTATAATTTAAAATTTTCATTTAAGAATATATCTGGATATTATAAATTTCATATGATTTATTTTTTCTTTGATTATAAACAGTCCATTTAGGATGTGTTAATTTTTAATCAGAGAATACTTTTATAATCATTCATATATCTTTCTTATTTATATTTAAAGTTCATTAAGATTTTAAGATTATTTATATTAAAGTTTCATTAAGATTTTAAGATTATTTATATTAAAGTTTCATTAAGATTTTAAAAGTTTGGGAGCCTCTGGTTTAAAGAATTAAATTTACAAAAGTTTCGAGTAAGGAAGTATTGGAACTAACCATTTAAAAGAATCACTAAAAAATTTAAGAAATCAATAAAATCCAAAACGTATGAGCTGGTGCAGAAATATACAGAGCAAATATTTAAAATTTTAGATTTAGGAGAGTTCCACTTAAATAAGTGGTGGAACTAAGATCTTAAAAGATTCAGTAAGAACCGGAAAATGCTTTTATGATGGTGAATATATATTTGAATCTTATTTATGTGGTACAATATTTAAAAAGTTTGAGAACCTTAGATTTACTGCAAATGAACTTTGAGGTCATGAGTCTGATATGTGATGATTTTGATTTTTGAAGAAAATTGGAACATTTTTCATTTGAAAGTTTGCAGATGACATTTGGCAATAAATAAAAATTAACTGATACTGAAGCATTTCAGTGTCTCTTTAGTTATTAAACTAGCGCTTAACCAGTAAAAAATAGGGATATAATGTTTTAAATCGTTCTTACATTTATTGCTTAAATAAATCAGTTCTTGTTCAACATAAATTTTAAAAAATATTTAAAGCAATTTTATGGTGTCAGGATAGTTATATTCTGATCTGTTATCTCAAAGTAAACGCCAGTAATCTTTTTCTTTTCGTTGTTTTCAAACTAGAAATTTTACTAATTGAATTTTTACTCACAAAACAAAATGTAAACACTCACGCTATTTTCCTTCTTTGTAAATCCATCCATGTTTATTTACCTGAGAATGTTCGTGACGAAAGGTTAACGGCGCTCTACCGGATTTTTTTTTCAATTTAGAAAAAATACTTTCATTTTTAAAGATTCTTTATTTATATTTAAAGGATTTTGTAGATAAACATAGTTTAAAAAATGTCTAACTTTTTACGTCATAAAAATATCTGAAGGCATGGATAACAAGCTTTCTTTTTCCACCGTATAAAGTTGTAGAGTTATAATATTTCTTCAAGCTTTGTAATATCTCAACAAAGGAAATTTAATATTTTTTATCACTTACAGTGAGAAAAATGCATGAAAAGAATTTATTTATATATAGTTGAAGCAGTAAATATATTAACGTTAATAGCGTATAAATATGTTTACATAATTAATTACACATACGACATAAAATATTACATTTAATAGTGGAATCGCATTTTACTTTTATAGTTCAGCTGTTCTCGAAAATAAACACTCAATAAAAAGTTTATCAGCTCTATTCTCCTGCTGTTTCTTTATCAAGGCAAAACACAAGAAAAACAGAATTTCAGTTTTTAACATAGGTCTACTCTCTTTATTAGGGTTAAATGCATTGTGAGAAATCTACGTGTTTTTTTTTTCACAGATCATCTCCTTCGAATATTACCCGGGCGAATACCCTTTTTGAAGATACTCTGAGGATTAAATCGGAACAGACCTCCTCATTTTGAACCGTGATCAGATGATAAGAACGTCACCCACTTCAGTCAACCGGGATGACGGTTAGCCATGTCTGTTTTAACCCTTTAAGTCCCAGTGATCCCATTTGGAATCATCATTTTCGTTATCTTTTGTTCGGCATCTAAACCTGCCTCCGATGCCAACAGGCGTAATTAAATTCTTCGCATTTTCCTCTTTCAAATACATATTTTTATTCTTACCAATAAATGACCGCACTATCGATTTCTTCTATTGAAAAATTTCGTTTTTGAACTTCAATTCATTCAGCATTCAATCAATTTTAACATAATTTAAACGGAAGTACAGGTACAATTTTATTCTTATTATTTTTAAATGTGTTAAAATATTTTATTTCAGCTGAGTTTTGTTAATTATTAAAAAAAATTATGTTCCGTCTTTTTGTTTGTTTGTTTTTCTTTCTTATTTTTTTCTTTTTGAACTTTCATAGGCCAAAAATGAATACATTTCTCAAATTTCAGAATTTTATAATGAATAATTCTATGCTTGGGACTGAAAGGGTTAATCCTGATCATTCACGACCGCTTCACGCTAATGCATTTTTACTCCGTCCATTTAGATAGGACACAGACAACCGCGCCATGCGAGTCTCTCCGATCTCCTTTGAGAACTTCTCGTTATAGTACACTCTAAGCCTCTTTTCCCACTCCACGTACAATAGCTCTCTCCAACGAACATACTCCCCACCAAATTTCTGCCTTCAAGCACCGGCAGTGCCCACTGCAAATGGAGCAGAGTGATTGAATTTGGAAAGGGTTGAATCAATTTACACAAATTGACTCTGGTTTCAACATTAAGCTGGTCTTTCATGATCGTTGCACTTCAAGCAAATGGAGAGGTGTCACTCCAAGCCATTTCATTTAGGCAGGTCATTCATGTAGGACGATAATTTTCCACACCTATTAAGCCGCTGTGACGGCAGATGGCATCATGAGTCAAGTGAATCGATGGCGTAACTTTTTCTCTTAATCGAAGAGAGCGTGCGACTCCACGGGGCCGATCAGAAGGGAAAACAATTTCATCTTGGAAGGTGGTAAGTTCGCCGCGCTTGGTGTCTCGTCCTCGGGTGTCAACCCTTGGCCTACCCTTGCCACCTTGGGATAAGTCTGGTAGTAACTAATAATGGCACGACCCCTTTACTTCAAACCTCTCATTGTATTTAACAATTTTCTTGTAACTTCATGTAAATAATTTTAATAAAGTAAATTCATTTTTCTAACTGAGCTGTTTATCGTAAAATTCTACCCCTAGTCTCACCAAACCACTAACCCCCCACATTCATGATAGCTGCAGACAAATCCATTAGGACACTCCGATACCCTAGCGCACCTACTCCATCCCGCTCCTTCAAACAGCGAACCTCAGACGGCTTCTATTTCTATGGTATACGTCTCGATTGTAATATTTTGTGGTTTTCGCATTCGCGTGAAGCCTTTCCCCTCCTCCCACATATTTTCACCGGTCGCATATCCGGTTTATGGCCCAGCAGTCCCATGGAGCGGCTGGATATTCAGATTGGTTAAATATCCAAACTTTCGAGCTCGCCACCCAATTCTCGTCGTTTTTTCGCACTGAAGGTCATTTTTGGAGTGGAGTGGCCAAATTTGCGTTGAATGGAGGGCTTGTGAATGTCCAGCCTAAATGGAGTAGAGTGGTGGAATTTGGAGGCTGTTGAATATTCGATGGCCCACTCTATGATACGCCAATGGTGTCTGATTTCCACATTTAAGCCCGGTTTTGGCACAGCAATCCACCGTTTGCGCGGCATGAAGTGGTCGTGAATGACTGAGCCAGGGTGCACCATCGCCGGGTACACAACAGATTTTGGAATCGAGCATCGAACCAGGTATCGAATCGAGAATCGAATATCGAACAATTCGATCCTCGTGTTCCGAGGCTGAGACTCCAAAATTTGGCCAACGCAATCCGCGTGGTCCCAAGAAAAACAGCCGTTTCAGCTAGCATGCGTTTTGGAAGCGAAATATGTTTAAAATAAGTATCTCTTCCTAAATTGCGCTTACAAAAACTTCAAAAATCGGATAAAATAAATCATAAAATACTTATCAAAATCCATCAAGTAATGAATCTTTAAATCACTTGCCTGAATTCCGTAATTGGATTCTTCATACAAAATGGAAACGTAAGTCCAGTTCAGTCTCTGGATGATCTGGACCATGGCGTCCACCTGGTTGGTGTCCGAAGGAACTGTTCTCAGGAAGTATTCGAATCGCTGCTTGTTGCTCAGCTCGGGACTGGTGGAGAAAAAGCTCACCTGGAAAAGGAAACAGCGTTCATTGGTCAGTCGGCTGCATTAAGAGGCGTGTAATGTCGGAATCATTGAGCCCTCTCAGCTACTGAATCGAGGATTTAATTGAAATATACAGAGTGTCCGCTCTAAACGTGGCCCAGTAGCTAATTTCTAAACCGTTAGAGACAGACACATACTTCCAATTGGCAAAATGCTCTAAATGACACAAAGAATTATATCTTATGTTGTTTGAGTCAACTAATGAACTTCTGAAAAAATTATGAAGACCAAATTTTCATATACACCTCCGGTTCTATTAGTCGTATTCAGTAAATTATTTCTGACGAACAGGCATTTTAAACAAAAACATTCCGCTCAATGTAGGAAATGACCAACTAGGAATAAAAACAATAATTTCAATATCTAAGAACTAGATTAATAAGCGTCAAAATTTAAAACCGATATAAACAAATCACGTCCATCACTTCCGGAATGAAAACACTCAAGTGATGTGCATACGCGCTATAAGGTGGAAGTGTGATGCAAAACAAACGACGGTATGAAACATGAGAACAGGCATTCAATTTGCGTTCCGAAATTTCCGGCTATAATAATGAAAGTCTTGCTAGTTGAACGTGCGTTATTGGTAAAGCTGTTTTATGAAAATAACGGAAATGTTATTGCTGCGCAGTGGTGTAGTCGCAAATTAATCATTGCCGCATCGCTCTAACTTGGGTGAGTAAAATTGTGTTTTAAATAAGGTGGGTTTTGCAATTTTTCTTAATTCATTTTTCGTAAAACTAAGCAATGCCGGAACGGCGTTCCATTGCTTCACTACACCCCTGCTTCTGCGGTCCGTGATTTCGGCGGATGAAGAAACTACGCCGCTGACCAATGTCTGCAGAAGGTGTTCACATTGAGACACTTTTATTACATTTTCCTACACGCAATTAACATCTGCTTCACTTATTGCATTTCTTGATATTTTGCCTATTTGTGCAAATTCAGTTGTTTTGTCATTTTGTTTTGCAATACAAATTTATTATGTTATTGTTTTCACTACCTTCATTTGAAATAATTCTATGACATGTTCATCGATGGCCAGCCAATAAAGGTAGAAATTATAATTTTTATTCCCTGTTGGCCATTTCCGTCGCTGAATTTCTCGTACTGTGTTGCACAGTGCCCCCCAGCGGATATTTTTGAACATTTTTTGAGATTCCTTTAACTCATATGGTATATATTCTATATACCAATTTTGATGTCATTCCTCTAATGATCGGTTTGAGATACAGGATGCTCTAAATAGCACAAGTCTAATTATAATCACCTTGTACTCTGTACACGACAAAGTAAAAAGGATGTTTCTATGATTGCGCAAGTAGCGTAGCAAAATAGAGAGAATCGAAATGTTTCTGGTACTTTGGAAAAGATATTATTGTTTGAATTTCGAATTTCTAAAACATGAAACTTGACAAAATTTTCCAAACATTTCGTAATTTCCAAAACATGAATGATTTTCCCATCAAATTAACTACGTAATTCTTCTAAACCTCCTCTGAAGATATTCCATACCGTAACGCAGACAATCGTCCAATCTCTCCCAAGGTTTAATGCAGCAAGTTAAAGGAAAGCCCTTAATCCTGTTGGATTACATGAGATATCTGTCATACATTATTTGCCCGCTCCAAGTCCAATGCTTTAATCACAAGTAAGTTCTGCCTGCTTCGAACTTCTAAAATTTTCTTTGGAGACAAACGGGATGGTTTGCTTTGGTATTAATCTCTAATACCAAACTTGACAAATGTAAAACTCCACAAAATTCTAAAGAACTTTTTAAAATAACTGTTAGTCGAAACATCTCCTAATTTGCAGCATGACTGATTTTTACATCAAACTAACTACGTAACTCTTCTCCCCTGCAGGCATCTTTTGCCATTAAAGTAACTACGTAACTCTTCTTCTCTGAAGGTATTCGATACCATTACGCAGACACTCATCCAAATTCTCCAAGGTTTAGTGCAGCAAATTAAAGGAAAGCTCTTAATCCTGTTGGATTAAATGGGGTTTCTCTGTCATTCATCATCTGTCCGCTCTAAACCGTTCATTTTCCTCGCTCGGAAATTCTAACTGCTTCGAACTTATAAAATTTTCTTTGGCCTCTAATGCCTAAAACGATTTGCTATGCCAAACATCTATTAGAGAAGTTTCTTCCTTTTTTGTAGTATTAGAGATTTAAATCTGTGAAAAGTATGTTAATAGAAAGGGTAATGCCCCCTGATATAATAACTATTCGTCTCTTTCTATGAATAAATCTTTTATGGGCTGTAATACTTGCACAACTCAAAAAATACGAATTTTGACTCCCAACATTGTGACATTCTTTCGTGAAGTCTTTCAGTCATTGTGAAATCTTTTTTGGGGCATAACAGAACTTCCATAAAGCCTTTTAGTAATGTTACTCCTTAATCCACCAATTAAGCGTGCGATTCTTGCATTTCAAAATCTTAAAACCTGTTTACCTCAAAACTCCCTTTATAGAACTGTGCCCGCCAACTCATGTACAAAATTTCGCTCTATTTATTGTACCGTCCAGAAAGATGAAATTCGAAGAAATTGGCTTTGTTTATGCTGCGTTGATCACATTCAACTTCTAAATTATTTTAAAACTTTTGGCTGTTTTGTTTATATGATTTTATAACTTTTTCTAATGAATATCCTGCATTCATACCTTGGGGTTTTTTTTGATGATTTATTCTCTAAACTTTGTTTCGGTAATTCTTACAAGTATACAACTGTTACTACTAATAATTATTATTATAGTATTAATACTTTATGTTACATGTGATCAATCTATAATTTATAATAACTATGCTTTATATTACACGAATTGAACTTGCAATTTGAATCTTCATTATGATTTTAAAATTCTGGGAAATTGACTGTTACACATTAAAAGTGTGCAAAGTTTTTTATTGTTTTGAAATGAATAATGCTATGACTATGCAATTAGTTGTAATTCTTTAATTGTTTGGAATACAAATCTAGAATACAAAATGTTCCGAGTTATATGTTTTCATTTGTTTTTATTTAAATTCTTAATATGTTTTATTGAATTAATCTAACACTATTTTGTGTATTTTCTTTTTTAATGATCCAGTATAATTAGAATAATGTATCCTCATGTTTAAAATGCTGAGTTGCAAAACTTTGTTTACGTGAAATTTTAACGCTATTATATTTTTCCCTTAACAAAACCAATGGTTAAAGTCAAAACCTGTAAGCTTAAATGAGGCATTTTGCTAATTATATAAATCAGTAGTTTTACGCTATATATTTTAGCATTATCTTTTGCCAACTCCCCTGTCGATTAAAATTCTGTAAAGTTTAGGCAGTATGCAATTTAATGTTGGGATTCTAAATTTCTTTTAGGTAACTGTTTTTTCCTAAGAATTTGATTTTTTAAATTCAAAGATCTAGATAGCCATGTTCCACTTGTATGCAAAACTTCAACTATTTTTGCTTTCCGGCTTGTTAAGCGTTGTTTCTTCGGAATTTTCGCCACTTTCACTGGAATTTATGTGGAATTCCACTTTCTAGCCAACTTTAGAATGTTCTCGAGCCTTCAAAAGACGCTTGAGTGGGTTGATTCCCTTCTGCCGGAGGCTTTCTGGCCAATTGGGATCATGCGAACACACATAGTACTTCCGCTTGGAGCGTGGCATTCCAGCAGTGGAGGGCTGACTCGTTCGGGGAGAAGATCTGTAGAAACCAGAATCGGTGGTGTGGTGAACTCCTCGACAGAAGATGACAAAAATAAAATAAAACAGCGGGAGTGTTCTCTTTTCGAGTTTCTCGTATACTCAGATG
Source organism: Araneus ventricosus (assembly GCA_013235015.1). Taxonomy (NCBI): domain Eukaryota; kingdom Metazoa; phylum Arthropoda; class Arachnida; order Araneae; family Araneidae; genus Araneus; species Araneus ventricosus. The sequence continues at coordinate 45,300 of BGPR01006816.1, read as the reverse complement.
AACATTTAATTCTTTTAAAATCTTCCTATCCCAGCTTTTTGAGAGGCATAGAGACTATTCGTGGCTTCAGAATTTTTAAAATGCGCGCTTTGTGGGTTCTATTATAAACAAAGTATCTTTTCGTAGTACATTTAAGATGTTCTACGATTATATCATTGGCTCTGTTCCGTTAGATCATAAAATTCCGTTAAATTACAAATTTAAAAGTCATAAAAAATTAAGAAAAATATAAAATTTCTAATGGGATTTCTGTTTTCTGAATTTCTCGAGAACGTTTGTCTAAATTCGGAGAAAATGACGTCATTACTTTCATTTTCAAACAAGACGGCAGACTCGCACACTTCAGCCAAATTCTTAGTTTATTTTTTAAAAAAATCATGTTCGAAAACGTCTATTATAATATATTAATATAATTACAACAGACGCAAAATATATCGACCCAAAAATCGGCAGAAGTCTAAATACCTAAAATTTTAATTGAATAAAAGTATCAGGTAAACTGTTCGAACTATCAAAAGCAACTTTATCTTGTCATTTCAGGTTTTTTTTTTGTCTCAAACCAATTTTAGGAATATTTTATTTTACTTAAATTTAACATTTTATTTTGTTTAACGAACATTATTTACAGACACAGTAAGATCCGCAAGTTGAGAACCGTGACGTAGAGCATAGGCGTTTTTCTATTTATTTTCTTTTAATATATTAACTCCTCCTTAAACTATATTAATTTCCTTTACTATGTTAATTATATTTTGCTTCACTATATTAGGAATATTTTCCTTTACTTAAATTTAATATTTTATTTTGTTATACGTATCTTATTTACTGACTCAAGAAGAGCCGCAAGTTGCGAACTCGTGATGTAGAGCATAACCGTTTCTCGATGCCACCACTTTCATGGCTTTAGCTGTCGCCGTTTTCAATTTAAGAGGAACAGGGCTTTAAGGACTCTGGTGGTCACCCTCTATGTAAGGTTTTTCTTTTTACGCTGAGATGAAATTGTGACATGATTGTATACGGCTTTGAGTTAAAATTATGTGAATTTTATTGATCTAATGAGTATTGACATTCGTTTTATATTTAATGTAAGATTTTATTCGTCTCAGTGACAAGTAACAGATTAATATCATTTAACGTGTAGCAAGTCAGTTGTTAGGTAACGAGTGCGGAAATGTAACAATACGCATAAATAAATGTTTCATTTATACATAATAATGTGTCTGGTGACCGAATGTTCGTTGTGACCGAAACTGAATGATAAGGTATGACCTGGGATTCCAGAACTTGAGTAATTGCGTACATAACAATGCAATGTACTAACAAATGAAATTCTATAAGATTTGTAGCGTAAATGATAGGCTGAGAAAATCAGCGCTTGTAAGTAAAGGTGTTCTAGTTAAACAGCACCACATTCATAAAAGGCACCATAATTACAAGGAACGCTCATATTTGAATGTATTTTTTTTAATTCTATAAATAATTGTAGTTACAAATATTATCAGTAAAAAAGATAAGAATAAATATTAACTTGATAATATTTTTAACGTGGGACTACGTTCATCTCATTCATACCTCAGGAAAGAATTTGATTCACACGCTAAAACGCCACAAAAAACGTTGTATGGGAGGTCCTTTATATCTCGGTAACTACGCTTGTTAAAGACACAACTAATGTCTTATTTTAAAGATAGAGGGTAACAACAGAAGTTACAAAAAAATTGAAAATCGAAATTGTAGTTCAGAGACTACTGAGTCGCAAGGTTGGGCAAAAATAGGCTTGACTTGGTGACGCGATCCTCTAGATCTCTGTAACTACATATGTTAAAAACATAACTAATGTCTTATTTTAAAGGGATAAAGGGTAGACACTTCGAGAAACATAAGACTCACACAAGTAAAGTAGTTCTACTCCTTTAAATCAGCGGGTGTTTGAAAAAGACAGCCTCCCGTCATTTGTTTTATTAATCGAAGTCACTTCGTTGAAGTAACTAACAGAAAGGATAACACTTTTTTTAATGTGTAAAACGAATACCAGAAATTCCAAAAATAAATGGATGTTTTATTGAAAGTTTCACTGAAACGTCCTCCCGCTGGTGTGGTGCGGAAGTCTGGAAAGCAGGTGCCAGCTTGTGTGTCGTCCTCGTCATTTGACCGCGGTTCAAAATTACGAAGTCCGTCCAAAATACCCCTCGAAGTGTTTCAAAACGGGGCGTTATAAACTAAACTGATAAAATTAAACTGAAATAATTAAACTCTATAATTAAACTAATATAATATCTAATATAATTAAACTAATATAATA